>JBBPCX010097991.1:0-23554 GCA_037974365.1 Hydrocynus forskahlii
GAATAGAGCTGGTGATATCTCTTTATGTGAGAGTGATTTTGTGCAAAGAACTTCATGAACATGTTTTGTATAGCCCAGAGACCTATTATAACTAAAGTGAGTTTTTCATAATAGGGCCCCTCTAATGTCTGGATTTAACAATAATCAATAACAGCCATTAAATCAGTATGCTTTTTCTCTTTAAACTTTACAAGAATGAGGTTATGAGTCCCATTTCATGACGTGGTTTTATCACATTTATGCATTCGGCTGCGACTTGTCCTGTGAGTGACTCACACTGGCTTGTTTCTACAGGAAAACAATTTCAGGAATAGTATTTTAATGTTAGGTTTTTGTTTAGACATCAGGAGTTCTTTTCTCAAGACAATTTTTATGGATGACTGACGTGGATGTGACTTATAAACAGTTTATGAAGGAAAAGAAAAGAAGGTCCATTAAGTAGCAACAGTGCCAAAGTCACTTTAATCACTTAAAATCACTTTCCTGTTAGTCAGTGTGACTCACAGGCAAAGACACTGGGTTAGACCTTATTGTCTTAAAAGGTGTTTTGTTACCCTCCTATGGCACAACTGGAAACTGTCGTGGGCTCAAATCCCAGGACTCCCAGAGGCACCACTGAGGTACCCCTGAGCAAGGTAGCAAATGTCATATATTATTGCAATACTGTAAAATACTGTAACATATTAAGAAAGCCACTTGTACTAGAGTCAGAAAGAGTTCATGTTTTGAGTCTTACATAACTGGTGTCAATGTTGACAGTGTAGTCAGTCTGCAGGGGCAGGAGTTTTGGTTGAATTTTCTTGCTCTATTTCTGTTGCGTCTCAGATGCCAAAGTTGCCTAACATCCCACGGAGCATGCCACATGACACACGACACCACGCCAAACCTCTCTCGCACCGTCCAGCTCAGCTCACAGCATGGGACACGTCACAGGTAGTGCAATAACAGATCAGGATCCATCTGCTTGCTCTGAAAGAACGAAGAAAGGGCTACAGGCCCCACCCAGCTGCTCAACTGACCAGTCGCTGTTCTAAAGCAGCCGGTGAGGGATTTTCTCTCAGCACAGAGGTGTGGGCGGAGTCTCAACAGGTTTCTGTCTAATTGCCACAGATACCAGAAAACCTTAAGGAAGGCAAACGCAGCTGAGCCTGCTGTTTTGGTGAACAAAATATCAGATGAACAGCACTGGTAAGATCTTATCTCGTGTCATGTAGCAAACAGTAAGTATCACGATACTGGCAGACATCTTCATGACACACATAACATCACAATATTTCATTTTTTTAATGTTCTTACAAGTGTCTTAGCAGTTACCCACAGTGACATATCGTTTTCATCTTTACAATCAGATCGTTCTCTTGATCTGCAATAATAATCAGTACAAAATCTATATATTTGAGATACATAGTCTGAATAGTCTGAATAATATTCCATTAAGTTTTTGTTTTCAGCTAATGCTATCAGCCCAAACTCGCTCCAGCGGTTACGTCAGGAAACACACGTCTTTTCTTATTTCCCTTTGGTGTAACCACACTACTGAACGCACACAAACGTCATTCGAAGCAACACTGATGGGACAGTCACTGCGGTATTTCCCCCCTCCGTCACCATGGTAACCCCCAGTGCAGGGGACTCCAGCCTGCACTCAGACAGAAAGTGGAGAGGAAACACACAATGCCCCTGTTCAGCTGGCAATCAACACACAGCCATTCAGCGAGTGAAAAGTGACCGTCTCTCGGTCCCTACAAAACTGGAGACCTGTATCAATGCAGGCTCTGATGAGATTGTAAACCCTTTTGGATTTACACATATGACTTAACCTTTTATTAATCCCTGGTGACCTATTAAACAGTCAGAAAGGAGAAAGTGGGACTTTCCCCTGATTCACCAGCCAACCATAACTCACACACAGCTTGAGAGGCTGTTATAAAGAAGATTACACCCTGCTGTCTGCTAGCTAAACTGAGCCAAACCACGCATAGTGAACAACAGAAAAGTAATAACCATTAGCAGTGTTTCTGGCTGGAACATAAACACAGCATTAAACTGCATCTCCCGGAGGAGGGTTGGTGACCACTGTTATACTGAGTGTAAGCCAACATGGAGGGATGAGATAAAAACAAACCCTGTTGTCTAAAACAGGGGGCTACATAACGATGGTTTGTATATTTTTATACCTTGCGGACAAGCCCGAGCCACCTCAAAGAAGAGCTGGATGTGGTCTGAGTGAGTTGAGAGATTTTGAGGTTGTATTTATGTAAAAGATTCGGGTGACTACAGACTTATGCTAATGCTTGTTAGCAACAGCGCTCGAAACCAGAGAAGCAACAATTATACTCCATACATGTCTTGGTTTGTCCACTATATCTGTGTGTAAAATGTGTAAACTTGATGTTTTTACCAAACCATTCCTTTAATAACATTAAAGAACTCATCAAAGAGTTCTTTGATGGTGAGTTGAAATGTGGTGGTTTGACCACTTTAATTAGACCCTTTGCATCTCATGCAGTGTGAAGTGCAACAAACAAATATGACTGCTCTTAATGCACATGGTGTAATGAGCTTTACACAAAACGTGTCATTCACTTTATTGACTTTACAAAAAAAAGAGGTATACAAATATACAGTAAAGAAGTTGTAATTCTAGAATGACAGCTAATAATCTATGACCACAGTCCTTCTCATGTAATCTTCTTTTCTGTGATATTTTAGGCTAAATTTGTTTATTCTCAATTATAGCCAAGTGGTACGATGCCCATACCGACACTGGATATCGGCCTGGTTCCAACACTCAAACAGCTTGTAAAGGAGTAATCAGGATTGTGGGTTTATGTACCAGATCAGAATGCTGGTAAACATTAAGGTCTTACACATATTCCTCATCTTCATTCTTCTAAATCTAAAACACACACAATTCCCTATCAAAATACATATTGTTTCCTCTCAAAAAGCCCAAATATCCAGCATTGCAATGTATGAAATGTGAAAAAAGACGAAGGGAGAAGAAAATAGCTGCCCAAACTGAAAAGTGTGCTGCACCGAAAAGGGTTTATTTTGGAAAGCAAAGCTGCCGAGTGTGGGCTCAGCACAATAAAAGAGCAACACATAGCCAGCAGGTCCCACACACATTCTCTCACTCGCTCCCCCTCTCTCGCTCTGTATCTTACCCACACACACACACACACACAGGCATGCCAAGATGCTGGAACCACAACAGTCAACATAATAATCCCTTCAGCTCCTCTCCACCAGGCAGCAACTCACATGGCTAGAAACTGAAACAGACACACCCCCGACAGGGCAGAAACCACCTAAATCTACTGCTGCGGGGAAGGTGAAGTGATGGAAAGGAGGGAAAGAGATGAGGTAAAGAGAGAGAGGGAGCGAGAGATAAAGAGAGGGCATGAAAAAGGAGAAGAAAAAGGGAAGGAGAGTACAGAATGGTGTGAGAGAGAAAACAGAAGGAGAAAAAAATAGACAAAAACAGAAATAGTCAAAGAAGAGAGAGAGAGAAAGTGGGAAATAGAAAAGGAGAAAGAAGCAGAGTGGAGAGACAACCAGAGAGCAGAGGAGAAGAGACTGAGGCAGAAAAAGAAAAAAGAGGAGGAAAAAAGAGAGAAGACGTGTGAGAGACCGAGAGCAAAAAGTAAAGAAAATGTAAGGAGGCAAGCAAGAAAGAAAAAGAGGGAACACGAAAAGTGGGGGGTAAAGAATGCAAGGAAGCAAGAACAGAAAGAAAGAAAGAAAAAGAAAGAAGGAAGGAAGGACTTTGGGGTGTGTGTGGTGCTGCAGTGCTAAAAGGTGCCCCTCTGCCCATCTCTCTCGGGCCGCAGCCGCGGCGTGGTCACATGGGCCGGGCTCTATTCACTCACACACAGCGTCTGTTAATTGACAGTGCAGAACAGAAGACAAAAGAAACATTCAGCTGATTTTCTCTCAACATTCTGACCTTATCAGACACGCTCGGGTTTGTGACGCCCTCATTTCAGCTCCACTCTGTGAAGCACACTGTTACATAATCATATATAAAACACTGCTAAATAATAACAACAACAACAACAAATTCAAACAGACCATATAAATAAATCACTGAGCACTAAAGTGTCCACATCACAAAGTGACCAGTGAACCAAGAAGTGTCTTTAATGTGACAACAAGACGTCTTTTGAAGCTATTTTGGCTTAGGTGTCCTGAATATATTGCAAAAAAGACATTTCAGTTCAAAACCTCATATACATCAGGCAGCATGTCACTGATGACTTCATGTAAGAACTTGCTGTGAGAGAGCCTGGTTCCTACCACCACTGCTGTGAATAATGGCATAATTAAAATTTAAAGGTTAAAAGTGGCTTATTTCAAACAACAATATCTAGCAGCTGAAGAACATATCAAATATTTTGATGTAAAAAACAGCAAAAATAGAACTGAATTATCCACCCACTCCTGTTCCTGCTAGAGCCTGTTCCACCAGTTATAGTGCGAAAGGTGAAGAAACACTATGGGAAAGGTCACCAGTCCATCACAGGACAGAGAGATAGACAACCACATTCACACCTAGGGCCAGTTTAGCATTGATTCATCTGACGTGCATGTCTTTGGCCTGCTGAAGGAAAACGGAGAACCCAGCAGAAACAGGGAGAACATGCGAACTCAACACAGAAAGGACCCTCAGCCATCCTGACTTTCTCATATCTTTGTTATCACGTGCAGAGGTTTATTATTTGCATTAGTCTTATCATGCGCTTGTGGCAGTCTTACATTTCCTATAAAATCAAAAGTTTTCTGATTCTGAAAAAATATTATTTTGAAGACAAACCAAAGTCTGCCAAACTAAGCGGCCGGATTATTAGAAGGTTCCTGCCTAATCAAACAGTCATTTTGTTACTTAGGTCTGAGCATGTGTCTGGCCTTTCTGTGCCTCACAGACTGAGATGGACAACCTCACCTCTGATCACTGTAATCACAAGCAGTCGTGGTATTCGAGCATGTTTCCTTTTGAGGCGATGAAACCGGATGCTTGCGTTTCCACCACTGGCCACGACAGTGGCGTGGCAAACTTTGCAATATATTTTCTTTTGCTCCAAGTCAGTCTTTTAAAAGGCGAACCACTTCCAAACGACAGACGAAGCATCTCCACTTGGTGCAATTTCATCCTCGTCATCACCTTTTTTTCTCTCTCTTCGCTCTGCAGTTCTGTTTTCGTGCAGCTTTTCTGCAGAGTACACAAGCGCTCAGCGTTTGTGCTGTTTGTGATGCATCCAAATTTACATAGTCCTGTGCTTATCTGGGGCATTCTGGTATGAAGGGAATTATGAAACACAGGAATCTGGACACATTTTCCACAGTATCCAAGATGAACTGCTCACTATTACTCTGAATGACTTTGTTTATACCTCGGTGAAGTAATTGTTCAGAAATGTAGAAAATTTGGTGGGATTCAAATTTTGTACTAAGGGGTTACTCAAGGGGTTAATGCCAAAACGAACGATTTTCCATAGCTTATATCACGCAGACTGTCCGCTCTGAAATATTAAGGCCATCATCATGCATACTTAATCCCTCTTAAGAAATGTGAGAACCCATGTGACGGAGGATCCGATCCCGTTTCAGAGGGAATTCATAGCACCACCATTCAAAGCGAGACTGATGAGATTAGTTTGCATGTGTCTTATTCTGATATAGCAAAAAAGCACCAAGCCATCCAGCAGGAAGCCACAGAGAAGCATAAACACAGTGCAAATATACCCAGTAAGTAAACAACAGTGCAAAGCCCTGCCATGGAAATACAGGACGCGACAGTAGGAGGCAGGACAGCGTGAAAGAATGCAAGCAGTGTGTAACAGCAGAGACCTGGTAGATTAACCGTGCAAATGAGATGTAAACTGCAGCGGCAGCATAGCACAGCACAAGTGATGGCTATGGACAGCAGCATGATGATAAATTACACCGGCAATAGAGTGAACAGTCCAGTTCAGTGCAGTAGAAGAACCAGAGGCTGGTGCACCTGCTTCCTTCAAGATAAGGCCAGTTATAGAAACAGTGTCTTAAACTCAGCACACAGGACAGAATTTAAAACACCTAGCAAACAGACTGGACAGAAAAGAAAGGAGAAGAAGAAATGTCTTCCTCCTTTTCCGCCGTACCTTCCCCTGTTGTCATATCCAGCGTGCTGAAGTGTGGAGCAGTGCAGTCAGCGTGCGTGCATTCAAAGTGGCTTCTTCACTCTGCACAGCTCTCTCTCTCTCTCTCACACGCTCTCTCTCGCTCTCTCTCTTTCCTCCCCTCCCTCTGATCTTGTGACTGCGCACACCAAACGCTACTGCTCTCCAAAAACAGGCTGCAGCAGCTCCCTCTAGCCTTCTCAAAGCTTTCACCTCAATTGCAGACTCTCTCTCTTTCTCTCGCTCTCAGCCGTTTATAGACTGCTGGTCGTCCTGGGGCACACTCTGAATTATGGGGGCACAGCCCCAACTGCTTCGCTCATCTCTTGTAGGGGCAAAAACAGCCTGCATTAAAAACAGAAAGCACTGAACCAGAAATAATAAAAAGACATCCAACCAGGCGCAATTACAAGCTCTCTTTTGTTCCAAAGTCCTGACGTGGACACTGAGACTGAGACAGACTTATTTGCTCTCCCAAGCTTACACACCTGTTTCACACACACACACCTGTGAAATAAGACAAGAAATGACATGCCTAATGTGTTTTTGTAGAAACAAAAACACATTTGCCATGTCATTTCTTGTATTTCTTGCATCATCACTTATGTTAGTTTCCAGCAAAGTAGTTTTTAACTGCACAAATATCCATTTTGCTTGAAAGTGAAATACAATGGCGTTGGTATTAAATTCAGTTACACTACAAAAGCTGCTGCCGTCACAAACGTCCAGGTTATATTTGGCATATAAGATTTCGGCACATTAGAGGTCTAATATATTTTACAAGCGGTCAGTCTGTAATGCGCATTAGAACCCCTCCGACTCATGGCTACACATAAACAGATGAACGTTTCTGTAGTGTCAGTACTCGCCTGTGTTCATGTCCGTCTACTGCTGCCCTACAACCTGACTATGGAAGCTGAAAGTGCTGAAAAGGCATTATGGGAAACGTAGTTTCTGGGATCATTTCTCGTGTAGTTTAGCCCATCAATTAAGGTTAACACCAGAAACATTATTTCCGTTTTTCCTTGTGATTATAGTGGGGCACGAGGAAAAAGGCAAGAAGGCATTTTACTGGAGTACGTGCCCCTGGGACACCTGCACTCTCTCTCTCTCCCTCTGTCTCTTCTCTCTCACACTCTTTCTTTCTTACGCTCTCTGTCGCAGTCATTCGTCGTCCCTCTTTCTTGTTTCTTCTTTCTTTCTGTCTCACACACTCTCTCTTCCGATCACTCAAACACTCACACTCTCTCTCTCACTCTCACTTGCTAACTCTCTCACTCATTCAACCTTGCACTCTTTCTTTCTCTCACTCACTCGCTTCTCTTTCTCCCACCTTCTCTTTTTCTTCCTCTCTCTGTCACCCATTTAACCTCTCTCCCTTTCTTTCTTTCTTTCTCTTACTGTCTGTTTCTCACTCTTTCTTACTCGCACTCTCTCAGTCACTCTGCCTCTCTCTATCTTTCTGCCTCTCTTGTTTCTCTCTTTTTCTCTTTCTTACTCTCCCTCTCTCTCGCCCCTAATCCTCCTAGTTGGCCTACAGAGAAGTCGCTCCACTTTTGTGGACGATTTGTATTCTGGTGAAGTCTGTGAACAGGCGAGTTCTTTGAAGTGTGCTCCCACTTAGCCTTTGTGTGCTGTTAACCTTTAAAAGGCCCACATCCCACATCCCACAGCCTTCCTGTGTATCCCTGCCACCTAAAAGACCACTAACATTATTTGTCTGGCGTATACACCAGACACAGCCATTACAGTTTTTTTTTCGTGATTCATTCACAGTGATCTCTTTCCAGGCAGCATCTTTAAGACTAATACGTTTAAACAACCCACTGCTCTGATTGGCCAGGCAGAGTTTCTGTTTGGGCTGATCCTCAGCAACTCAACGACTCTTTTCAGACATCATCTGGAAGTGTAAACTGTCTGTTTGTCATACATAAACACAGCACAGCACACAGTGTGAACAGTGTGAAATTCTTTCTCTGCATTTTTAACCCATTCGTCAAGTGAAGCGGGGGGGGGCAGCCAGGAACACAGCGCCCGGGGAGCAGTGTGTGGGGACGGTACCTTGCTCAAGGACACCTCAGAGGTGCCATTGGCAGTCCTGGGATTCAAACCCACAACCTTCTGATCACTGGGGCAATCAGTTGAAATCTTGCAAATGACACTTTGCACATTCACTCATCTGTTTAAAAGTTACATTTGTGACATCACAACCACCATGCACTCACACACTCACACCTACAGTCAATTTAGAATCCCCAGTTCACCTGACACGCATGTCTTTGGACTGTGGGAGAAACTGGAGACCCCGGAGGAAACCCACACCACCACGAGGAGAACATGCAAACTCACACACACACAAGAACAGGACACAGAACCCCCAGTCCTGGAGGAGTGAGGTTAGAGAGCTACCCACTGCACCACCGTGACATTCCCAGCCCTGCCAAAATACATGGAACCCAGCATAACACACCCCTCTCAGAACAGAGCTGAGAGGACCCAGGCAGTCCTAACATTTTTAAATGACTAATCTGTGCATCACAGAAAACACACAGATTCCACTCTCTTTAGACCCCTAGCTGAAATACACACGTTTCTCCATGCTGTTATCTAAATGTAACCATGCTTAAGTCCTATTTTACATGTGAACACATATCAATGAAAGAAGTGGACACAGCCATTAACACAGTTAAGTGGCATTTTAACCCCACGTGCTCAGGGAACGCTACTACATTTGAATGTGAGATCTACCACAAACCCACACATAAACATTACTCACAAAAGCCTGCATCTTTATTTCCCTTCAGAGTCAGAACCAGAACCTTGAGCACTGCCAGATTAGGTTCAGTTCAGTGTTAACAAAGAAGAATAACATCCAGTTTTCAGTCCAACATCTAACACATCTTACGTACCACTTGTGCTAGAACATTATTATTTCACTGATTACTGATACAAATTATTAAGTAACCACTGAAAGAGTACATAACCAGAAAACAGATGATAAAAATTCATCTAGAATACTGCAGTGAGATCTGGGATCATTACTGTCGGCTGTCTTTTTATTATTATCATTTATAATGTTAATAACTGTTAAAAAATGACAAATTATACCATGACAAAACTACAAATTAGCTTAGAATTTAAAAAATTAAAAATTTGCTTAGAATAAAATCATGTTCCATTTACTTACAATGAACGTTATACATGTTTTTCCTTCTCCTCTAAAGTCACGCTTTGGGTCCAACAATGACAACATATCCATCATATTTGTTAGAGTAATTTAGCCATTTCCATTCATTTCCAACTGAATATGGTCATTTAGACATGAGGTTAGGGTCCCAGTTAAAGGACAAATCCAACATCTAAAAACCTAATCTCTGCCTGCTACGTCTGTATTGGTTGATTACAACAGATTTTGAAGTCTTTTGAAAAGAACAGAAAACATCCATTGACTCACAACACACTTACAGTACAAGTAACTGGGTAGATGCTTCAGCATTAACTGCCTGAACGATAAAGAAGCAGCAGACAGACACCAGGTCAGAAATGCTGAAGTATTACTTCAAGCTCTATTAGTTTGAGGCACTCAGTATTCAGTGTATTCACTTACCAGAGGACAGGATCATATTCCCTGATCTTTGGACTTCATCAAATTTGCTAAAAATTACATTCAACCTGAAAAAAAGACAGAAAAGAAAGACTTTTTCAGCCTTTTCGGTTACACCCTGACATGTGATCTGACCAATCTTGTCTTGTAAAAGTTAGAATTTCAGTCACATGTGAAAAACACCAAAAGAGGAACTTAGCCCAAGAGTTTGCAAAATAGCTTTGTTTCCACATTCTGAATTAACGAAGCCTACAGTCCATCTGCAGCTGTTCCTGCTGCAACATCTAAACATGACCACTCTGAATAAAATGTGTTGTACCGTGACTGTGGCAGTCCTTTTTTGCCAAGGTCCATGCGCACGCGCTCCCCGACATGTCTGTAAATCTCCACGAGGCAGCTCATAGCCACATCTCGGACCTAGAGAGGCCCAAAGAGACAAACACAGCAGATTTAAAGCACACTCAAGTTCTCTCTTGTGCAGTACTGTGCAAAACATTTAAAACTGTTTAGATGAGCAGTGAGTGTTGTTTTCACATGAATATTACTTAATATACTGTAGGGCTGCCACTATCGAATATTTTCGGAATCGAGTATTCTGTCGATCTTTTCATCGATTAATCGAGTAATCGGATAAATCAAACTTTCGTGTTTTTAAACAGCTATATCAATTGTGTGTTATGCAACATGAAGGGCCTCTTAAAATGAGCAAGCAATTGGCTGTGATTCCTCACAAAAAAAGGTTTTTATTCAAACTCAACACTTTTATTAGATCAAACCTTAAAACCTATGGCGGGCTGGCTCCAGAACTAAGCCCATTTAATGAACCATGAAACATTTCTGATGTGCATGAAAAAACTATGAAATACAACTTCACAAACGTAGATTAGCCTATTTGACCTTAGTTTTATCTTAATTTAAAAAAAAGGAAAAAGGTCTGCAATAGCCAATCTGAGAATAAAGAATGAATTACAAAAAGTATAAAGGTACAAAATAGCCAAAAAAATGTATAAATAAATAATTCAATTATTACTAATAATCCAACTAAGACAGTACAGTTCAGTTTCCAGCTGTATCCAGATGTGGTAGGTAGGTAGAGTAGAATGCAATGCTGAACCGAAAGCATCCTCACGTGAACTGTACTTCTCCACGCGGCTCGGGGCCGCTACAAGGTCACGTATTTTTACGATTGCTAACCGATATGAACACTGGCGCTTGTTAGAACATGCAGTATCTGTAGTTATTTGTAGGCTGTGTTATGAGTCGATAGTGACGAGGCAGGATAAGTAGCAAGAGGGAAAATGCACCAAGATCTCACTCCTCATCTCTCCCTCCCGCCTGCGCGAGCGGTGCACACACACACATGCACACACGCACGCACACACTGATAAGTTACATCTCAAAACACGCCTTCCCCATCCATAAGGTAGTTATATGTACTGTTGTGGTAGGCCACGTCCGTTTTACCATGTTTACACTGCACTATGTTGTCCACCTTACTCAGTGTACAATGGTCCCACACTTTAGACATTTTCTGCCTTTTATGCACAACGGGATCTTTATTTTCCGCCATTTCCATAGAGAGCAAAATAGACAGTCCGTGCGAAACAATGATACCGGAGCTGCGCAATGTCTACAAAGCGGGAGTGACACGATAGCAGAGACATTTTAAATAGATGGACTTTGGTGACATAAATTAACAACATTATTTGTAATCGAATTATTCGAGTTACTCAAATAATCGTTTCAGCCCTAATATGCTGAATACAACTAAAAAGAATAACTACAAATAACATTACACTGTAATTAGTGATTTTATTTATTTGCATTTATTCTTATATCAATGTGCTTCTTGCGGAAGTCCAGTATTACTTATAGTTTCCATCAGAAACCTGGTTTGACTCAATCAGTCTTTCATTAAATTAAATCAGGAGCTGCTGATGGAATTTCACAGATCCAAACAACAGCTGGAGGAACCGAGGAGGAATCTGGAACCGGACCTGTGTTCTCCTCACCAGCTCACAAAATATCTACGACTTTTACACAAACAAAACAAATCTTGATACTTTTTCCTGCTTTCCTGCTTGTTTGTATTTATTCTAATGTTGACTTCGCTAAAGACACTTTATCACACAACGAGAAAAATGGCTTTAACCAATTTGCATAGGCGCCAAAAGCTTTTGCCTTGTATTGTACTTACAGGTTTCCTTAACCACCAATAAGAAATAACCTCTACAGCATTTTTGACATGCAGTACCTTTTTACAACCACTAGATGGCTCTCAACACCATGGTTTCAAAAACATTCAACATGAACCCAAAAGCTGGAGATGCACCTACCTGACTTGTGGGGTCTCCTAGTAAATTACATATATGGGGCACGATCTTGCTCAGAGTTAAACCCTGGGCTCCATATCTGAAGGAATGAGTCAAAAAAAGGGATGAGCAAAGGAAAAAAACAGTACATGCATTTTCACGAAACCTAGATTAGAGACTGATCCGAACTTACATGTTTAATGTGGAAATAAGGCAAAAGCAAACGGCTTCTCTGGTTCTGTTGTTCTTGTGTTTGAACCCTCCCAGCATTCGGTCCCATACATACTGTGAAAAAAAAAGTATGTTTTAATAGTACAAAAGTGCAACAACTGTCCAGAGCAGGAGTCCTATCCCTGAGAGCAGCATACCTGTGGATTGGCAGCTTGGTCCATTATTTTTAGCAGCAGAGCCTGGGCTTGGTCTCGCACTTGGTCTTTGGCATCACCTAAACGGTCTGTTAAACTGGGCAGGACTGGAGACAGAGAGAGAGGACACACAAAGCAGGCCCTCCACATTAAAGGAGGTGCGAACGGCCAGTTTACTGTTTTTCAATCATCTGCTACCACAGTATTCAGCCATAAGTTCGCTGGAAAAATTGAATATCTTTATTGTCATCGCAATACACAGGAATGTGCAGTGCAACAAGATACGATTCGCAGCTCTGTAGATCCTTATCTCTTGTAACTACATGTATAAAATAAAGAAAACAAATAACAAATTAAGTGTGATGTCAAGTGGAGAATGTATCTGCTGTACCAGAATAGACCAGTTTTTAAGAAGACAGAATAAATAAATGACTAAGAACTAGCGGCATTGGTGTGATAAATAAACAGATATATAACTAGAACTAACAGAATATGTATCAAAACGTAGCAGCAAGTCAGTATCAAGAATAAATCATTAAGACACAATGAAATTGCAATGAAAAGCAATAAAACTGAGCCTTCTGACTGAAAAACACCTTAAAGCGTAGTTTGAAACAGTCCGCATTATTTTACCTGTACCAATTTGGGTCTTGAAGCGAATCTGCAGCCGCGTTACTAAAGCTGACACGATGTCCATCCCCAGAAGAGCCACCTGGAAAATAAACGCATCAGAAGGAAAAGGCATCAGCAAACAAACAATAGTGAATAAACAACTGATCAAATTTAGATTCATCAAAAACAAAAACAAAAAATGCAAAACGTGAAAACAAACATACCAAAAAAGGAATAAATGAATGATTGAATAAAATAATACATACATAAATAACATTCATTAATGAATCAGAATGAGAAATCCTCATTGGTCCTAGAGAATCTGTAGTTATGAAAATAAATAAATAAATAATTGCGCAATCTAAATAAATAAATAAACAAACAAACAAATAAATAGTTTCCACATAATGAGGAGCAATAACTGAAATTCATAGTTCAGCATTTCCTACAATAAACAGCAGTATAAATTATATTTAATCCCTTGCAACAAGAACATTCAAATGAGGACAGCAAAGCATCATGGGTAATACCTAAAGTCTGTACTTATTCTCTGTTATCTTGGTAACAGTTTGTGTGATTGCAAAGGTAACACATGGGATTTCATATGTGTAGCTTTCTGCAGGTACTGTGCCATGGAAAAACGAGAAATGTGAATTTTCATTAGTCACCATGATCTACTTTCAAACAGGACTTTATAAGGTGTCCACTTCCAGCATTCCAGCGTTAACCGTCCTTGTCTGGGGGTGGATTGGGGTGGTCAATGAACGAATAGTGAGAGCATCCCTGCTGACACCTTACCAACACACTACGCATCACCTGAGCACTTGTGCTTAGGCTATGGTGCAATTTTTGGAACCTCCGCATCCGCATGTAAAGAAAGAACGAGAAACAATCCATAGAACAGTACCCTCACGTGGCGTCATTGGGAATTGCACCCTCAAAATAATGTACTCACTGCCTGGTGCAACCCAAATGACAAAAGTATCATATTCTTTTTACCAACGCAAACACCTTAAGAAATAGAACACATTTCAGAGCATAATCCAAATGACAAAAATATCCTTAATGTCTTTTTACTAATGTAAACACCTTAAGAAATAGAACACATTTCAGAGCACAATGATGTGAGAAGCAGTCAGCAGCTAACAGAGAATTCTGGCAGAGAAATCCATTTACAGTGCTGGTGGTACAATTACATGTTCTGTTGACACTGTGCAGTAAGAAAACACACACACACACACACACACACACACACAAACACACCATTACTGCTTGTCTGAAGCCAGCAGCTCTTGTGAGTTAAGCACTAGCTGCTGTTTTCCTTTCCCTCCTGTGGATAATGTTGTCTGGCCTTTCCTGTGTGAACCACAGGCCTCCTCTCTTACACAGAAACAACTATAACTGCATTTACAAGTGTTAAGTGTCCATTTGTCATACGAGAACACACCACCGCACACAGTGTGAACAGGCCGAAAATCGTTTTTCTGCATTTAACCCATTCACCAAGTGAAGCAGCGGGCAGCCAGGAACACAGCGCCCAGGGAGTGGTGCCACTAGCAGTCCTGGGATTCAAACCCACAGCCTTCTGATCGCAGAGCAACTCCCTAACCACTAGGCCACCAGCTTCCCCATCTGGATATCTTGCTAAATTATAACCATAGTAGCCATTTTGAGGACGCACCCGACACACAATGACGCCCCCCCCACCCCAAACCCACACACTCTAATCTAGAGCCAATGCCATGTTTTAAAGCAATCCAATGCACTCAGAGGTACTCAAGTCCACCACTCACTCTGAATGCCTCACAGATTCAGTACAAAAGTAAAGGTGTGTATTAAAACAGAAAATGCTTTGGCTTTATTTCAGATTTTTGGCCAAACTATAGCTTTAACTGCTTCCTGTTTTCTTCACAACTTCTTTACCATTATTCACATGTGTTAGCAGTTAACATGTGGCCAACCCACCACACCGCTCCACTCCATCCCTCCAGCGCTGTGAAGTTGTGTGAAGTTGTGTGTGTGTGGTAAAATAGGCTGGGGCAGAGCTGCAGAGGGACTCCTGTCCTCATTACAGTGTGTGGGGCGATTACTCTCGTTGGAGACGGCTGGGTTTCCAGGCCAGCTGTGGAAGAAGAGCTCTCATTGGCTGGTTGAGCTCAGGCGTTTTGAGACAGGTTCTAGGAAACAAGGACTAAATGCCTCAAAAGGCGAGGTGACAGTGACTGGGATTTTCACTTTATCGTCTGATTCAGCCAGGGACGGCCTAACATAAGGATTATGGTAGGGTTCAATGTGCAATTTAGAAAAATATGTTATCGTTCGAATTGTCTGGAATCACGTTTTTTAAAATATATAACCATTTCGGTTAGTGAGGTGACACAGCGGGAACAGCATGAAATTCATTCTCTGTATTTAACCCATACACCAAGTGAAGCAGCAGGAAGCCAGAAACACAGCGCCCAGGGAGCAGTGTGTGGGGACGATGCCTTGCTCAGTGGTACCTCAGTGGTGCCACTAGCAGTCCTGGGATTCAAACCCACAACCTTCTGGTTGCAGGGGCAGCAGGCAGCCAGGACCACAGCGCCCAGGGAGCAGTGTGTGGGGACGGTGCCTTGCTCAAGGGTACCTTAGTGGTGTCACTAGCAGTCCTGGGATTCAAACCCATAACCTTCTGATCTCAGGGCCAACTTCTGAACTACTAGCCCACCAGCTGTCCACGTACTGCATGCTAAAGTCTGCTGATATTGGCTCAACGTTTCATCTGAAATTAAGGGTATCAGCAAGAAATTCATCCTCCCCTTTGCTGCAGATACAGCCTCTACCCTTCTGAGAAGGCTTTACATGAGGTGTTGGAACATTGCTGTGAGGATCTGATCGCGCTCAGCCACAAAAGCATTAGTAAGGTCAGGTACTGATGTTGGATGGCTCTGGATAAGAGCATCTGATAAATGCTGCAAATGTAAATGAATGGATGAATCACAAGAGCCAGCTCATCCTAAAAGTAGTAGATGGAGCTCCACCACTCCAGATAACACAGTTCCCAGTTCACCAGTGGTGTTGGGGGTGGATAGGGGTGGGGGGGGGTACATCTGTAGCTGGTGCTCTGCATTGGGCATGATGACTTTAGGCTCATGGGTAATACATAAACTCTATATTTATTCGCTTTTATCTCAGTAAACATTTGTGGAACTGCAAAAATAACACATGGGATCTCATAGTTGTAGCTTTCTGCAGGTACAGTGCAAAGAATAAATAAGAAATATGAACTTTATTAGGCACCATGATATACTTGCATATAGGACTTTATGTGGTGTCCACTCCAGCCTAGCAGGCTTTAACTGTCCTTGTCTGGGGTGGATGGGGGTGGTCAAGGAGCAAATAGTGAGAGTATCCCTGCTGACACCTTATCAACACACTGCGCATCACCTGAGCATTTCTGCTAAAGCTACAGTGCAATTTGTGGATCCTCCGTAACATGTGCAAAGAAAGAACCATGAGAAAAATAAATTACCACTTTCAAACAAATTTGGTGGAAGAATATGTACTATATGCTGGGGGTCCTAAAGTTACAACGGTCTCAACATACGAGGTTTGAGTTTACGGCGCTCACGCCCACTCAGCTGGTGGAAGAATACGCAATAACGTGGCGTATGAGTGAGGGGGTTTTCCTTTTATTTCTGTGACTTAGTTGTGTTTTTATGTATTTTTATGATTTTACACTGTAACTCACTGTAACTCATTTAATGATTTTTACTCCCAAAATATTTAAATTCTGACTAGACCATGTAAAAATACCCTCAGAACCCTCCAGCATATCCACCAAACTGAACAACCAAATATGAAAAACACTAAAATTACAATGAATACAAATAACATTAAAACAGTAAATAGTGGTTTTATATTCGTCAAAGTGTTCGCGTAACCATTTCCAGACCTCTTTCCTCACGAAAGACCAGTATTACTTGTGGCTTCCATTAAATACCTGGGTTGGGTCTTTTTACTTTGTTAGATTAAATTAGGTGTGTTGCTTACGGAATTTTATAAATTCAAAGAGCAGAAATCTGGAACCAAACCTGTGTTCTTCTACCTTGCTCACAAAATATCAACTTTTCAGAACAAAAGAAACTGATACTTTTTTCGCATCCACCAAGCTGAACAACCAATAATGAAAAAGTCCATTTTGCAAAACAGGAGCTAAAAGAGCACAGTAAAAGCTGTAGTTAGAATTTCTTTGGCTCGTTCAGGTCTTTCTCAGGCTGAACCCCCATCATTACACAGCGGGTTTTCCCCTGCAAATCCTGCTGCCGTACACAGCAGCTGTAGCCAGAGAACTAAGCTCACACAAGTACACGTCCAAACAGATACACTGTTATGCAACAAGTAAGTGGGACATTGCTGTCTGCAAAACAAAATCAGTATTGTGAACAAACTTGAAACATCCAACAATTACACTCAACAAGGTGCAAGCAATACCTCTGAGAGATCAGCGTTATTAGACTGTGTTTTGAAGTGACCGTTCTGTCATACGTGAACACACCACATCAATTCTTTCTCTGTATTTAACCCATTCACTGAGTGAAGCAGGGGGCATCCAGGAACACAGCCCCCACGAAGCAGTGTGTAGGGATGGTATTATGCTGAAGGGAATCTCAGAGGTGGCACTAGCAGTCATAGGATTCAAACCAACAACCCTCTGGGTGCAGGGGCAACTCCCTAAGCACCAGGCCACCAGCTGTTGTCTAACTGTCATCACAGTCTTACCAAAAGAACCTGAAAATAAAAACACCATTATCAGGTTCAGTTCAATTAAGTACTGTTTTACAATATTTATAAATACTCTACAAGACCTACAGCCCCTACAACACACTAAATAGCACCAAATTGGTCCATTAAGGGCATTTATTCTGAGGTTTTGTCACAAGTTTAAAACCTGACTACTTGAGGGTGTAACGATTTCAATTAAGTGGCACTTGAAAAACAAAAGATGAACACTCAGCAGAGCACTAAAATCGAAAACTGTCTTGCTGATGCATCCCACAGTCATTAATCAGGGTCCCTCCCAGTCATGTTCAGATTTAAAAATGTCTCGTGATATTATCACAATATTGTATTGTGAAAAATGTGTGCATCCATGTTCTGAATGCCATTTTTTTCAGCAATTTCTGTGTTTGAAAAAGCTCCCTGATGGTAATTTGTAAAAGGGGACAGCAGTCTTGATGTCAGGTGACGGACGGACCAACGAACTGTCCGGGGTGTTTCTCTGCTTTCTGCCCGCTGTGATAGGTGACTAAAACTTCACGCATCCTATCGAAATAAAGCATGTGGAAAGGGAGCAGGGCTTATGTTAGACCCACCTAAATGACTGGGCTGCGTTCTGAAATTGCTTAGAAATTTTAGGGACTGTAAATATAGGGCTGTTTTTGTTGAGCAGTGGTGATTCAGGCACTGAGGAAGTTTGAAAACCTTCATTTAAGACATGCAATCTGTTCATCTGAACTTGAAAACGTGTATTGTCTCTACATGATTTGCTCCGAGCCTTAATGAGTATGAGGTAAGGGGGGGTGATGGGGGTTGCTGTCCATCTGGAGGGCAGTGGAGAAGGCTGATAGAGATGTGGGTGAATTTTCCCCTCTCCATAAAGAGGGACATAAGGCTGTTTTCCCTCTGAAACCCTGAGGGAAGCCTGACTGTCTGTGGGGGGGGGAGAATGAGCAGGGGAACACAAAGGGCTGGGGCCAGCAGAGGGAAATCAGAGGTTAATCTTCCTCTTCCTGACCCTTAAAGAATCTCACACACTCACAAACTCCTCCTCCTCAGGGGCCTTACTGACTCCAAGCACAAAAATGTTGAACTAATGTTTAACTTACAGTCCAAACTGCAGCCCAAGGAGCTGCGAATAAATCAGGACTGAACTACACGGACATTCCACGGTTCTGTGGCTACATCTTGCGACAGCAATTTTCTTTTGCAATATTTTAAAATCAGGATGCATAATGTATTTTAAATGGTTTCTCTTACTGTAGGAAACGGAGCCTGATGGACACACTCATGCAATAGACATGAGCCTTAATTTATACATTTCATAAAATACTTTCTTTACATGTTCTTTTTTTTGGTGTTATATTCTATATCAAATCGGTATCATCAGACTTCGATGATGTATTTATTGCACTTTGGAGGAACAAAATATTTAAGCAATGCTGAGCTGCTGTAGGAACATTTCTGTATTTTATTCACTTTACCACATTTGTATCCCTCTGTCTCTGTAATGCTAACTCAGCTGCACATCTCAGTTTCTAAAATGTTTATGTATCGGCATCTGCAGAAATGTACATGACAAATATCAGATATCGGCATCAGCACTCAATTCCCATATCAGTACATCCCTATTTAAAGTGATTTAACAAATGATCATTTATAGCCCCAGAATAGAGACGTAAACTACAGTGTCTACAGATCAGCCCATTACTTTGGATTTACTCAGCAACGCTGCCCCACACACTTAAACCAACCGTTTTTGAAGTTTTCACAATGATGCCTGCCCCTCAGCCTGGCCTTGGACTTCCTGAGATGGTGAATAGGCTTTATTTAGCTTGTTTCATATCTGAATCACTTGCTCTTGCTCTGCTGATACCATAAACAGAGAGGTTTATGCTCGGAGGCCAGCACATCCCACACAAGAGCAGGAATACACAAGAGTGTATCTATAACATTGGATGTTTTGAGTGTGAGAGGATTCAAAACACTGCCAGTTTCAAAATACGTCTTTGAAATACCTGGCAATATAGATTTACTCTTGTTAAGAGAACAATATTTAAACTGCAGATCCATCCAGGACCGTGCTGAAATATTATTCTGGATGCAAAAATCACTTTCCAATTTGAGTTTAGCAGGAAAACAAGCTTCAGAGAGTGAAACGGTTCTTTTGCTGTCATTTTTGCTAAAAAAGCTGAAATGTTTTTGCTTCAGTGACACAATGACATTATATACACACTTCGCAGTTTGTTGAGACAATGTGTTTATGTATATGTGGATGAGGTAGAGTGCAAGACTTTGTATATCATCGCTGTCTGGCGGAATCCTCTTAACTCCACTTTTGGTCTTTGTTGTTTTTTTTCATAAATCGATACTATTGGTAGGTCTCCATGTGGGTCTGTAAAATTTAGAAATTATTAACCAATGAAAAGTGTTGAAAAGAGTTATACCAATTTTAATGACACAGTATTCATTTATTTAGAATATACACAGTTTTTGAGTTTCCTGAAAAATAGCCGTTTTGGACTTTCCAAACTAAAGCAATGGGTCTTTGAGGACATGGCATTCTGAGGTCTGCACGATACCCAGATCAGTAAATCCAGGTCCAGGCTGTTTTTCTCAATGGGAAGTGAATGGTTCTCTTAACAAACCTAGTTAAAGAAAATGTCATGAATATGAATATGAATATGAATATTACTACAGAGCAATGAATTAGATCAAGAGCTCCTCTTTGCATGCTGCAAACTATAAAATCACAGGAATTTGTGTACTAGCGTATTAAGTCTTATTAGTGATATTATTTCAGTTTTATTTGGCACCATGTGATTGCTCCAAATGAGTAGAAATCCAATTTCTACGTTTAAAAAACAAAAAAAAACAAAACAAAAAAAACCAGACTGTTCTGAAGTGGTAGCTGTACCAGTCTTTCATGGCTTAATGGACAATTCCTTCACAAAACTCAGCCAATCTGTGAAGTTCTTACATTTCTTCTCATGGGATTCATGGGATAAACATGACGGAAATATGTCATGGTTCATTAATCAAAGTCAAGTCATTTCCTGCTGATCAACAATGTTCATCTCACAAAAATGAGGTGAAGAGACGACACAGTGGTCAAAAGCAGACAAATCTGTCATCACTAATAATCAAGTAACGAATGGAGACAACACCTGCTCCAAATACACCAGACAGCAATTCTGGGTACGACATTCCGCTTAATCCTGAATCAATAGGGCAGACGCTGAAAGGCCTGAAAAGAGGTTACGATCCTGCTGGAGGCAATGAGAGGAGAAAAGGCAGGCAAACAATAATGGGGAACAAGAAAAACAGGATGAGGGGATAATAGCTTTTATTTATCATGTGTTCATTGCAAATCCTCTGTCTGACGCTGATCCATAAGCATGAAATAGATAAATTTATATCCATTTACTTTACTGTGGCACCCGGCTCTAATACTGTTACACATGATGCCACCTTTATTACTTCCCAACAACAGACACCCCCCGCCTACAGTTATCATGACATCAGCAACCACATGATATCCCATCCGTATGGCCGTGATTTGACATCATCGTGTGCTTGATGATGTTATCACGTTTCCTACTTGTCTTCACTTTGTGTTTTGTGGTGCTACAAGCAATTCAGCTCTATTTTAGGCTGGACGTGTGACAGAACTGGATCGGATTCATTCTTTTTTTTGCTCTCCAACACTCAATCCAGCTTTTTCTGCTGAAATCAGCCCCATATCAGAAGTGGGTATCGGATCAGTGCCATCTATAGTTACACAGGTGTGTCTGCACCTTCAAAACCATCACACAGACTAGACTGGTAAACGTAAAACACAAAAGTCCAGTAGTATAGTTAAAAAGCCAAATTACATATAAAAAGTGTCCAAAACTGACATTTAGCACAAATCTATTTTACTCTTGAAATTAGTAACTAATTTACTATAAATTGTAAGGTGTCCTTGAGTACCCTAAAAAAGCATCTATAAATAAATGCATCACTTTCATTATTATTATTATTATTATTATTATCATCCTACAAACCAGCAAACTTAAAAGCTCTGAAGCGCTTCTATCGTCACTGTCAGAACAAAACTCCACTTTTAACAGTTTTTAAATTCTAATGACTCTTACCTCGTATCAAAATGTCAAAATGAAAATTTCTAATACTACTGAAATTGGTGTCCGTTGTGACCATATAGTGACCATATAAAATGGTATAAAATTAACGAAATATCAGAATATTGGCAGGGTATCGGAATATTTACCCCTTTATCAGTCAGAAGTCTCGAATACACATTTCAAGTTAGAGTAGAATCTAAACAGCATGCTTAAGTATCCCTGGCCCACACACGTTTCTCTTCAAAGCTGCTGTGTGCTGTTACTCATATTCACAGCTTAGTCAGCTTCAGTACAAGAACAGTGGACACAGCACTGGGTCATCAATAAAGGCACCACATCACAGACATATAACAGGACTGCCAAGAATGGATCGGTTCTTTTCAAAGTGCAAAAAAAAAAAAAAATCTCAATTAAGAATGCAGTCAAAAGCAGGTTGTTTACTGATACAATGTAGTTCCATTTGTGTTTATAAAAACTGTTCAAATCACAAGTTTTAAGATGCAGTTGGTTTATTACAGGGTCCCCAAGGTCCCCTTTATACTGCTCGCATGGGGTTATATACCTTGCATTTATATATTTATAGGACACTGTAACAAAACCTGTCCTGTCCTGTAAATATATGCATCTCATTCCTTAGTGTATTATACGTAAAAGGACTTTAGCTGTGTTTATGAGTTTTTTTGTTCTTTAATCCTAGTATTCAGTCCTTTAATGTAACACCTGTCATCTTTCTTCCCCCCTGCATGATGGAACACACCTCTGCACTGTTCACTTCTCCTCCAGGCCTCTCCCTTTGATCACACTTGAGCATCACTGCCCTACCAGGTCAGGTCAGAGCTGTATAAGCAGACAGTCATGTACCGACTACCCTCTCCTTCAAGGTGACACGTGTGCTCTCCACTAAGCCCCTCTGGAATACTGAGTGCACAGAGGCTGGTGCTGCAATCACTTAAAAATGCTAATACAACATGAGCTAACCCTCTACTGACTCATAATCAGTCAGAAAATGCCCAATGAATATTTCATCACCACCCCGGT
This sequence comes from Hydrocynus forskahlii, assembly GCA_037974365.1. NCBI lineage: Eukaryota > Metazoa > Chordata > Actinopteri > Characiformes > Alestidae > Hydrocynus > Hydrocynus forskahlii. The sequence goes on from JBBPCX010097991.1 coordinate 22,975, forward strand.
CAGGTATACAGCATGCACTGCATAAAGAAGTGCATGTACTGTCAGCTATTAGATATGTATATATATTAAATAAGAGGAGGGCGCAGATGCAGATGTGTGAGCCCAGAGCAGTGAACTAGATTATTAAAGGAGTGGTTGAGTGAGAAAAATAAAAAATTAAATTTGCAATTCTCCTCTTGTCCCAACTACACAGTAATTGTATAGATCTGCTTTAATCTGGCTGTGGATTAGCTATGTTTTCAGTGGCGCTGCATATTTTTGTCCATTTAATAAATAATATCATGCTATGCAAGGTAGAAAAGTCCAAATGTGATTGCTTACCAAATGGATATGGTTTACCGTCAGTGTGTGTAGATTTAGGCGTGTAAGTGTTGCAGTATAAGCTTTAATTACTTTATTTATACTTGTGTATACAAGTTCATACTTGTTTTATAGTTCCAGCGTAAAGCTAGAAGCTCCTGACACCAGACATCCTCCCTGATGGATTATATTTGGGGTAAATGGGGGGGGGGGGGGGGGTAATAAACTTTGAAGGTAAAGTTCTGCACGGACCCCTCTCCTTCCCCCCTTGCAAAGGGCT
>JBBPCX010098018.1:0-23550 GCA_037974365.1 Hydrocynus forskahlii
TTTTTGGGTTAGAGCCGGGGTGTAGTGTTTTGTATTCTGTTCTTGGTGTGTTTAGTGTGCTTTGTGTTTCTTTATTTTTTCATTAAATTCTTATTATATTTACCTCTGTGGCGTCCTCCCCTTTCCCTCTCCAGTACCACCCGTGACAACAGCAGTGCTTTTATACTTTTCCTCATTAATCAGTGATGGAAAATCATTGGACTGGAGACTGGAAAAAGGCCTTAACTGTCACTTAAATAAACTTTAAGCAGCATATGAGATACACAGATGAGGACATTCCTGTATAGGAATTAAAAGTCAGGGTCCTGCACCCAAATAATATATAATATGGCTAAGAGGCACTGGTGTTTCAACCATGCATGCAGATCTCGATAATGGACAAATTGTGCACTACATGGGTGTAAAAACCTGAATTTTATAACTTACAAATTGCACTACAGAGGAAGTAGGGAGACATTTCGTTTTCAAAATACATGCCGACGAATGTTATTAACAGCTTAGTTGTACAAGAGAGAGCGGCAGACGGTATTTTATTAGTATTAGCGTCGACAGATACTCAAGGTTGTGGTATCATCGGTATCGGACATGGTGTCGCGCCACCCCTATTTTCAACTATGCCTTATGTAGTCACATACTGGAATTTCCTGTGACCCTGTAATACAAAAGTGAGTTTTGGTGTCAACAGGGTTTGTGTTCCTGTTTGAGTACAGAGGCACATTAACATGATTATCTGTGGAAGCGGGGGGTGTAATTACTGAGGCACTGAGGCAGAGACAGGTGAGCGTTTTTATTCTAGTCCGTGTTGGCTTCATGAAGGTAGTAACTGAATGTAGAAAACTGAAAAAAAAAAAAAACACTTGTAAAAGGAAAACAAATAACGAAAATAAACCAAAAATGTAATGACAGGAGAGGCAGGGGCAAACTAGAGAACCAGAGTCCTGAGGAAACCTTCGAGACCTTAAAACACAAAGGAGACACACGCAGTGAGCAGCAAAGACACAAGCAAAACCAAGGGAATTTATACCATAAGGAAACGGGGAACAGCTGGAATGAATGAAACACTGGAGGACAAACAAAGTGACACCAGGTGAGGGGGGGTGATAAAAGGACAGAGCAGAAGAGGAGCGAGGGAATCAAAGAAAGGGCACATGGCAGGGAACTAATCCTGAGAATGACAAGAGGGCGAATACAAAGGAGGACCTCGGGCAGAGGAGGAAAATAGACTTGAGCACATGGCACAGTAACAAATGCGGAAAGACATAAGGGCAAGGATGGCAACAATGTTGCAAACATAAAAGTGGCAGATGCAAAACACTGGAGTGAGGTGCTGTGTGAGACCACTGTACTTGTTTACAGCACAGCTTTTTAGCTAGGGAGCCCTGCCAGCGAGAAAAACACTGAGGAACCCCCACACGCCACATCTTCACACTTATAGCTTGTCAAATTATTGTGCTATTATTGTGCTTTTGTGTATCATTGTGGTTTTGAATAAGCAGATGGTTTAGTGTTCAGGTTAAAGGTAGGGGATTATGGGGATATTTCATTGTTATTTTGATAAAATATGTTACAACATTTTATTTGTTACACTTTTCTGTGCATGTTGTACATACTGGCAGTACTTAAAATGTATTGGCCAACTGCGATTCTCATTATAAACACAGCATAATTAGTCGTCAACATTGTACTCACAAACACAGTGTGTTTTTTAAATGTGGCTAGAAGATGTTTTTAATGGTTTCTTTTTTAACCTTAAAAGTTGGTATGAAACAAAAATTCAGAAAATATTCATTCTGTAATACTATGTGTCATAACGAATACATTTTTGCCATATCAGCCACCCCTAATTCAAGTGTAGCTTTATATCTTCCAGTGTATACAAAGCAATAGGATTTCTCTGTCTGTAGTACTGGTTTCACAGCATTGATGTAGTACCACTGTATTCAGTCTCCAACATAAGAGGATTCCAAAAGTAATTACTGGTACAGTACATAATATGGCACATTCATGTCTTCAAAGGGCTAAATAGAGCATGCCTTTCTAGCAATATCCACACTGTAACTTCAAAACAGACAGGCCTGATGTACAAATGGTAATTACAATCCATTTATTATGACTTAGGCAGTTCTTGGTCTCTGGTGAAGCTGCACTGAAACAGTGGGATTCATTGCAAAAATGATTAGTTGTTAATACCTTAAAGCCAGCATGAACAGAGGGTTCCTCGGGCTGAGCAACCTCTTTTTCATACGAGCGGGCTTTTCCAGCCTCCTTTTTAATTTCCTTTTGGACGGCTATCTGTTTCATTCACACTATTATTTTATTCCTATCTGAGATTTTATAGAGAGGTTTAATACAAAAAAGCTGTTTTCTTTGACACACCAATAATGTCCAAAGATAAAAGCAATGACAGATTCTCATGGCCGTGCTAGAACACGCCACATAGTCCCTGGTCATGCTCAGAGTCAAGGCCCTCTGCAATCCTTTCCTGAAGACTGCCTTTATTTTACACTTAAGTTTTTTTGTGCATGTGGTCTTTTTGCATGAGGCAACCTGTCTCTCCTTATAAAACGTATTTAAAGCGTTTCCAATTACAAAAACAAAAAAACTGTAGCAAGTAAAATGATCTCATATCAAAGCAATAATTCTCTTTTTCTCTGATCAGGTTACTTGTCGTAAAAAGCACTGTGAGCGTAACATCCCGTCTTTTTTGCACCTTCTGGTCGTGCCCTGAATTTGTTTTCCCTGTGCCATGTGGCTTTTGTTTTGTTTTGAATCCTAACTCTACCATTGTCCTACCTTCCTGATTAGTGTTCTCACCTGTCCATTTGTAACCCAACTTTTCCCAGCTGCTCTCTTTATCTAATATATAAGTATCCTTCTTTTTGTGTCCACATTTGTCACTCCACTCTGACGCTCTGATGTGTACATCAGCCAGTTGGTAGAAGGCCAGGAGGTGACAGAGGGATGTGAGCAATGTGGTGGGGGCAAGTAGGCCGAGAGCCTGTGGTTGGGGACGTTGACCCCGCAGGCCGGGCTCCTGAAACAGGCAGCCATATATGGGGATGCAATAAGCAGCGTGGTGGGGCTGCTGCTGGGGTGTTCGGCCTCGGGTCCTCTGTCCTGGCTGAGGTCGATATGGCTGCTCGTGTTCTTGGCTCCTCCTTGCCATGAAGCATTCAGGAGGATGCTGCTGGGCAAGCTCTAGGTCTTGCAATGCTCTGAGCTCCCAACCCATGGTCCAGTCTTAACTACCAAGCAACCTCCCACTGCACCATCCAGCATTTTAAATTTTTTCTCACTAGTTATTCAACCCGATCTCACGACTTTTTGTGCAGCCATCACGACGTAAAATCTATTCAAAAACGTGCTGCGATCACGCTTTAGGTCTTTTTTTTTCGTGGTAGGACAATGCTTCTTTTTTTCGAGCCAGAACTACGCTTCACTACTCTACGTATTTTAATGCACAGTGCATAACACCACCAGTATCAGCACTGGTGACTGTTAGGGTTAGAGTTGGGGTTAAGGTTAGGGTTAGGGTTAGTGTTAGGGTTAGGGTTAGAGTTAGGGTTAGGGTTAGGGTTAGGGTTAACGTTGGGACTTTCCCCATCTCACGGCCTTTCAAACCTGTTTCAACCGCTTTGCAAACAAAAACAATAATGAATCAACTCATTATTTCTCTCCTACTGTCCCTCAGTCACCAGTTAGCGCTGATACTGGCGGTGTTACACACTGCGCATTAAAATTCGTAGGGTGGTGAAGCGTTGTCCTAGCATGAATAAAGGCCCTAAAGCGTGATCGCAGCACGTTTTTGATGACTTCACGAAAACTCATGAGACCGGGCTCAGTTATTAACTGTTTAGAATGTGAAAAAACGCATATTTTAAGAAATTGTTCTTTAATTAATAGCAGTTACTTTGTGTATTTGCATAAGTATTCTTTAGGTTTTCTGAAGTATTTGTGAATGGCTTTGTTTAGCACAGAATGTTGCACAGGTTTGAGGAAGAAAGGCCCAATCAGGATGTATTGTAGGTAACAGAAGTTTGAAGAGCTAGCCTAGTTTGAGGGACAGGGATAGTGAATGGGTTCAGTCAGGAAAAATTGGTCTCAACAGTATTTTGTAAAGTCAGAGTTTTTGTTTTTCTAGCATGTGAGAGGCTAATTTTGGCTTTGCTTTCATGAAGCATGTGAAGAGCTGTTTATCTACTGTCCAACTACAAAATGAAGATGGAAAATGCACTTTTTACATGGACTGCACAAAGTGACTTCTTAAGGGGTGTTTTGATGTGGTTTTTATATATTCATTGACATTTTAAGGTATAGTACTCACTACCAGAAGGATAAAGTAACAATAAAATCCAAATAGACAGACAAGAGATAAAAGACTCCACTACAAAGTGAAAAATCCCCTTAATCACATTGTTTGTTCATGGACAATCCACCATGAAAACTTGTCCTCTAAAGCAACATGTGGCCTGAGGGATGGAAAAAAAAAGCTTTGTTCGCTTACCATCAATCATTATCTCTTTCATTCTCATTCAAACACATTTAAGTCCATTTTGGGACCCATCTAGAGTAGAAAAGACTTGTGCCGTCATTTCGGATTTGACTGAATGGATGGTGTTTCTCCAGACCATCCAACATCAGTACCAAAGCTCAGGCATCAATAGATTTTTTTCTGTCCTGCTCATTTATTCAAAAAGAACCAAAGAAAAGACCATCACTCAGTAATTGATCCAAACAAGCAAAATCTGTCCACTGCTTCTACATCACCATCTATAGTAAATGTAGTGGTCTTTCCTGCTGCCGTTACCTTTGTTGTTTCATGTTCAGCCCCTCTCTCTCTGTTTGAACTTTCCTTATAAAAGTCATCGGTTCACCCTGAGTTTCTGCTATGAATGCTGTCATCTGCATTCTGAAGCTTAGTATTTCTTCTAGTCCTGATGAGAGGGTAGCACTCTACTTTCAGGGTTTCTCTTTTTTGTACAATCTGAAAGTCAGGAGCAATGTACAATACTAAATAAAGGACCTAATATGACATTCATTCATTTTCTGTAACTGCACAATCTTTACTAGCATCATGGGTACCTACAGTCTATCCCTTGCAGGGCACACTCACAAACACCATTTGCTTACATACCTACAGTCAATTTAGAATCCCCACTTCACCTGATGCGCATGTGTTTTGACTGTGGGAGAAACCAGAGACCCCGGAGGAAACCAACGCTGGCCCAAGGAGAACATACAAACTCCACTGCAGGGCCCGAGATAATGTTCAAATGCATTTAATTGCAAATGGATTTACTCAACTTGGGATGATGATTTAAGCTTAATAATTATACAATTTAAATCATCAACCCAAGTTGAGTAAATACATTTGCAATTAAATGTATTTGAACATCATACTGGGCCCTACAGTGGCACAGTGGGTAGCGCTGTATTATAATCCTGTCAGTGATTTTAAGTACACACAAGAATGTGCATTAACATAATTATTTGGTTAAGACACCTTAAACATTTATTCAGCTGGCTTCTTGTCAGCTGAATAACACCCCTGTACACAATTTGCAGCAGTGTGTGTGAGTAAAATGCACAGGTTGAATTCTTTTATGAACTCTTGCAGCGTGAGCGGTTTAAAAAATAAGAAACACCTCCATGTGTGTTGTGAGTGCAGTCGTGTGTGTAGAGCAGCTTTTCTATGGTCTGTATTCCAGCAGCTTCACTCCTGATTCAGTTTCTGATGGATGAAACAGAGTCACACACACACACACACACACACACACACACACACACTCTACTCTTAACATCACTGTTTTAATTGTGGCAGGTGTAAAATATTGTAAGAGTGTAGTTTAAAATTTCCAAGGTGTAATAAATTATTTAGATTTATTATTTTAAATTTTCTCCAAACATCTTTTTGTTTGGAATTTTGAATCAAGTGTTGGTCAATAGTGTATAAAACAAAAGTGACCTGCACATTTTACACAGACACACTCCCACACACTACAAAAGCAATAACCAGGAAAAAAATGATGTCTCTTACTTCCATGGCTGTATATAAATGTATATGTATATAGTGTGTGTGCGTGTGTGTGTGTGTGTGTGTGTGTGTGTATGTACAATCTATCTTTGGTTTTTTAATCTCTGAATGCAAGTGTTGTCCCACTTTTAGAAAATACGTGATTCTCTCAGTGAAGGTCAAAATATGCAGAGGGAGGAGCTAAAGGTCAGAAACATGCCATGATTAATACGGTCGTAGCCCATATTAACAAATTTCACCAATAAAACATTGCGTGTGCATTGTGAATACAAATGCATGTGGATAGACAGGATTTTCTGTTCTGAGGTTCTTAATGTTATGAACCTTATTGCAGTTATTCTTCTAATGTATTGGACTGACTTGGACCATATACACAATTACTTTATATAAAATAACATTATTTTTCTCTTAATGTACAAACTTTTAGTTTTAATTATGTTGGTGTAATATAAACTACTTTTAAGAGTATGAAATATCAACTACCGTTTCTGCTTCAAGCTACAGTTAAGATTATTTGTGTGTTTATTCTTGTTTGGGGTTTTTGTGTGTCATAGACATTATATTTTTAATGTTTCATGACACCGTTCAGTTTAGCTCTTACTTAGATCTTAGAAGTCTCTTTAACTGGATGAGGAAAAGGAATTTGTAAGTTGACTCCAGCAGGCTGTAGCTGACCTGGGACCTCCAAAGTCCAAATTCGGGTGGGTGGCATGATCCTCCAGGCGAACAAGCCGAAAAAAGTACTCCCTGGCCGGCTACGGCCTTCTGAAAGTCCCCTTGAAAAAGGACTTCCAAAAAAAAAGTCCAAAATTTGGGTGGGTGACATGATCCAGGGCCCTCTATTTCTACTGTTGTCTTTCCATGAGAGAAATTCACTGAGCTTGTGTATAGTCTGAACATTCTGAAGAGCGTAAGGGGATGGAAATTGAACATGACCACTCTGTTGTATCTCTTTTCCTGATTATCTCTCCCTTTCTATAAAAGCTGGGGCACAAACACCCTTTTACCAAACAGTCTGGGGGATTTCAGTGGTTTCAGATAATGCAAGCTTCTGAGACAGTTGTTTCTAGGCTGTGCTTTGTTATTTATACTGTGTAAACTTTTGCTTTTAGCTTTTGGTCCATTCAGTAGCAAAAAAGTTTGTGTTGCACAAAATGGAAATGTACAATAAATGATGAGAACATTTATACCTTGATTGCGGAAATAACTTTATGACAGGACAAAACTTGATAGGGCTGCTTTAATTACAATTACTATTACAATTATGGCATTTAGCAGACGCTCTTATCCAGAGCGATGTACATCAGTGCATCCGTTCTTCATACCTGCGAAGTTAGACTCAAATCAACATCTGCCAAGTTACTACCAAATTCTTTTGCATGAATTTGTGATTGTAATTTCCGGCAGGGTCTGATATGTCTTGTCTTGGCTGTGTTTGTCCTCTTGTAGCGTAGTACAGGGTTTGACTAGCTTGGGAATGGACACATTTGCTTGAACTTTTTAAGAAAGGTTCTTAAGTGTCAACCAAACATCTGATCGTTGATAGAAGTATTTGATCGAAGTATTTGCAACAGTATTGATACTTCTTAGCACAACATTATGAAGAGTCTTGAACTGGTAATGATTTTTCCCAACGGGATTGTTGGTGCAGTTTGGAGTGACAACTGGTGTTTTTAATATTTTATAGTATTTTATAGTGTCACCACTGAGGTACCCTTGAGCGAGGTACCGTTCCCACACACTGCTCCCCGGGCGCCCCTCGTTGGCGGCAGCCCCCTGCTTCACTTGGTGAATGGGTTAAATGCAGAGAAAGAATTTCACATTGTTCACATTGTGCTGTGGTGTGTTCACACGTGACTATAAGGGTTACTAAATTAAATATTATTTTAATATCCATATCCCGTCCTTTTGATGACCTTCAAAGCCCTTTAAAAGTTAAATCTCTCTCTCTCTGGCTGAAATGATGCAACATTAGATCAATAATAGCAAATTAGACTATTTACTGCAGCTTATTTATAACATTGCAATGGTGAGTAAATCTGAAAAGTGTAATTCTTAAAATAAAAACATTAGATGGCCATTATTGTATTTTGCGCTGGATCTTAGTTGTACCACTGACAACCACTGATGAACAGCAAAAAACAGACATGAAAGAGCACAAAAGAGACATGAAAGCTGCCGTCAAGCTTTAGTCAACATGTTCTTCTTTTAGAGGCAGCGCATCAAGGGTGGTGTTCTTGGTGTGAGATTTGTTGGACCGAGGATAGTCAAGGGTGGTCGAGAGATGAAAGGCTACAATCCTTGTAGAAATAACAAGAGCTCGTTTAAATTATAAAGAGTGAGAGCAATCTTGTTAGGGTTCATAAGAATGCAGTTTTAAGAAAAGCTACAATTGCTCCATCCACCTATAGATCTGATCTGAAAAGTTCAGATCAAATTCATAAGTATTAGCAACCATGCAGACATGTTCCTATATGGCGGAGGAGAGGAATGAGGCTCAAAACACTTACTCCAGGAAGTATTTAGCGAGATGGAATTATTTTCTGAATATCTCCTCAAATGAAATGATTTTGTTACAATGCGGATACTTAGGTCGGTCAGTTAACACTACAAAACCAAACGCCTTAATTTTACCCCTCAAAATGACCTTAATTTTCTAAGGAAAATTATGGGAAAAAGTGCACAGATTAAGGCTTATTAAGGGGTAAAACTACTGAATTGTCCCGTTACTTTTTCAAAATTTCCCCTTAAATAATAGAACCTCCTGAATGAACACCTTAAATTTAAGATTAAGGGGTTTCACATTCATGCCTTAAATCCAATTTTAAGGTAAAATTAAGGAGTCGACTTCACAAATTAACAGGCACTTCATTCAAAATAAGGGGTTTGGTGTATTTTCAGTGGTAACTTTTTAAGTACATTGTGTTTCGTAGTGTACTGTGGATAAACCTGAAACCTGAAGTGGTGTTCTTACACTGGCCAGTATTGTGAGCTTTAAGTTCGACGCAGAAGCAGCATTTAATGTCTTTTGCGGGGTGTCTTTCACTGAGTGTTTGTGAAGAGAAGGAGAGACGCTATTGACTCTTTTTTGTCAGACAGAGGATGAGGAGAATTAAATAGGGTACAACAAAAGTGAGGCACACCTCCATTCTTCTGCCTGCATTTTGATCCTCTTTATGAAATGCTTTCATCAATTTCAATTTGGGCTCAGTGTATTGATTTCCTCTATGCAAGTACTTTGTGAGACCTCTGGTTTTGGTGGAATGTTCAATAAAAAACAAATGCAGACAGTCTGCAGGCTGGCACCCACCCCCACACCCTCAGTCACTTTAATAACTAAAAAAGCACTTTAAAAGTTTGCTTAAACATGATGACGTGATCAAAAGGTGTGCACGTATATCTTGCACGGTGGGTTCTACATTGAATCCTTCATGCAGAAGGTTACATTTCACTCCAGTGCATCTAACCTCTGATCAACCTCTCACACTAGCTAGACACCTGCCTCATACCAGAAATCGTCATTACTCAATATACCCAATATACTAAATACAGTAATCCCCGCTTATAGTCGCGGCTTCAGTCTCTCCACGAGATCCCCGTACTATTGCTGAAACCGCAGAAATCCTCTGCAGTTTTTTGCTTTTGTGATGTCTGGGCCTCGTCTGCCACTCCCCCTCGTCCTCGTCCTCGTTGTTTGTGTTTGGGCACGGCGCTTAGCAAGGCAATCAGATGCACCTGAAGGGAATGAGCCTCCGCTGCTCAGCGCCACACCCAAACATAAACAATCAGCACAAGGACGAGGGGGCGTGGCGGACGAGGCCCAGACATCATAGCTTTTTTCATAGCAATATATAATTTTTCATGCATTTTAGTACTAAATTATTAAGAAAAATATAACTTGCTAATTTAGTAACATAAATGTTAACATAAATCCAGCTACATTTCCAAATAAAATATAACCATACATTTTTTGGTACTGCCCAGAGAACACAAAGAAAGCTCGCCTCGGGATGGTGAAATACTGCTGTACTCAGAGATGAGAGGTTTGAAAGTAGCCAGTCCGAGAATGTAATTTATTTTTCCTTGCTGCTGATTGGCTGCTGCCCTTTGATGCATCTCTGACAGCTGGAGTGTCTCAAGTTTTTCTGTGAGTGTTCTTGTGTTTTTCGTTTTGTTTTCTTAAAGCCCTGTATTTAAATTAAATGAATTTATTACCGTATTTACCTGCTTATACCGAAGAAAACGACAGCGCAAACCAAAGAAAATGGGTGTGCATGTATTACAGTACAGCCTATACAGGGGTAATATCGGTATTTACAGTGTAAACTGTACAGTACGAATACGGTTTTACCGTTACATTTTCTTTAAGGGTAATGTAACGCTGCATTTAAAATGAAATTAAAGAGTTTTGGGAGCATATTTGGGGGCATATTCAGGGTTTACACTATAAAAATAGGCATTTTTAGGCTTTTTTTTACATCACATCACATATTTGTGTTTTTTCACTATTCGCGGGTGCTCTTGGAACGTAACCCCCTCAATAAGCGGGAGTTTACTGTACACGCCATTCGCAGTTGAGACCCCCTGCCACTTGGCAAATCTCATAGATTGAACTTTTGAGCCCAAGTCGATTTCCAAGTCAGTTAAGGTATATCTTAACACACATTCCAATTACACCTTTTATAGCAACACACAAATTCACAATTTGATAAGTTGATACATACTGTATGAAAGCCAGTAGTTTGAGTTCCAAGTCAAATCAACACGTGACTTGAGTCTGATTAACCTTAAACACATTAATTCATCTTAAATGTTCATCCTGAACACTTTAATTTATTAAAAATAAAAAACTGAAATAAAAAAAAATGAAGTATTCAGACCCTTTACTTAGTACTTAGTTACAGCACCTTTGCCAGCAATGACAGCCTCAAGTCTTTTTGGGAAGGACCCTACAAGCTTGGTACACCTTTGTTTTGGAATTTTCTGCCATTCTTCTTGGTAGAATCTTTCAAGCTCAACCTGGTTGGATGGGGAGCATCTGTGCACAGCCATATTCAGGTCTTTTCAGAGATACTCTTTAGATTCGGATCCTGACTCTGGCTAGGTCACTACAGGAATTTCTTTGGTTTTATTGGCGGTATGCTTTGGGCCATTGTCCTGTTGGAATGTAAACCTTCACCCAAGCCTGAAACCCGGAGTACTCTGGATAAGGTGTTCCTTGGAGATTGCTGTATAGTTTACTGCATCCATCTTTTCCTCGATCCTGATTAGTCTCCTGGTCCCTGTCGCAGCAAATGATCTCCACAGCATGATGCCACCACCACTGTGTTTGACTGCAGGTGTGAGTGATTGGTGTGTGAGTATGTGTGCTCTGCGGTGGGTCCCTGTCTCGTGCCTGTTGGCCCCGGGATAAGCTCTGGGTAACCGTAACCCTAGTCATGATTGCTGAATGCTCAGTGTCTGCTTTCCTTCACACATGGAGTTGGGAATTGTGTCCAAATAGTTCCATGTTTGTTTCACTAGACCAGAGGATTTTGCTCATCATGGTCTCAGAGTTCTCCCAGCACGTGACCATGTGCCTTTTCGTGAGAAATGGCTTCCGTCTGGCAACTCTACCATAGAGGCATGATTGATGGAGTGCTGCACTGACGGTTATTTTTTGTACAGTTTTCCCATCTGCACAAAGTTGTAACAAACGTCCCCATATTGAAACAAGGTAAGGCTGTTAACAGATCTATAGACAGGGTAAGGAACAAACAACCAAACTCTTGTATCTGATCACACAGTGTATTATACATTTACCATGCATACACACACATACACAACCCACCCTGACCCCCACAGTCCATATATTAAATTCTGGATTGCGTTCAGCAAAGTCCTCAGGTCCAGGGACCTCCTGCCCTTGATCTCTCCTCTGGTTCTGCCTGGGAAGGGTAGGCTCCAGGACGGCACCCCCGCTCCACAGACCACTGAAAAGACAAGAAAAAGAAAACCCACCCGCTCCATTAACACCTGTACATAACAAGCATCATCGGTGTTACAATCATTATATAACCGTACTCACATGCAGGGTGAATGCTCGTTCTGCACGTAGGTTTTCTGATCCGCTTGGAGCTTGTTGCTGCTGGTAGCCTAGCCTAGCTTCCCATGCTTCTTATGTAGCAGTGACCAGAAACAGACCCACTACTTAATCCTCTACAGCTCTACACGCCCTATGATGGTTTCAGGTTGGCCACACAAGCGGTAATTGGCCCTGTATGTCCCAGGAGCTCTCCCTTATAGTTAACACCATTTAAAGCTTTGACTGCCTTGGCTGGACCCTTCCATTTTGGAGCTTAGTTGTTTGTGGGTGATAAGCAGTGGCGAGCTTCTGCACGACTCCCCATTGGCGGCAGATGGTATTGAGGAGCTGGGAAGTAAATTGCGGACCCCTGTAAGAAACAAGGTAAGCTGGGCTACCCCACCGGGTGAAAATCTCTTTGGTCAGTATGTTGGCTCTGATGTCCGTAGTGAGAACAGCTCAACCCACTTACAGTAGTAGTCCACCATCAACAGGAGATGTTCAATAAGAATGTGGAAAGGGCCCCTTCGGATCCACCCCCAACAGAATGGCAGGTTTGACGACTTGGGTGCTCTGTAGTAGCCCTGCCAGCTCGCTAATACGTGATTTATATATTTGACAAGTGGTACAGTTCTTACAGTACTTCTAGACATCCTTGCGTATTTCTGGCCAATAGGCCACTTCCAGTAGCCTTCTCAGGGTCTTCATTCTCCCTAGATGTCTGCTGAGAGGATTGTCATGAGCATGTTGGATGTACTGCGCTCGTAGGGACGCTGGAATGATCAACTAGAGGTGACTGGGAGTTTTTGAACACAGAAATTAATCTTACTGATGTCTGGTGTTGAGGTTTTGGCTTCTTTCCATAAGGGTTGCAGCCTCTCATCCGTTCTTTGTGCCTTTTCCAACTCTCACTCTCACTCAGAGTGACCACTGGTTTCTTGGCTACTGATCACTCGGTTTGTGTGGGCAGCCAGGTCTGGGAAGACTGGTGTTGGTTCCAAATCTCTTCCATTTGAGAATGATAGAGGCTACTGTACCCTTGGGAACCTGTAATGCTGCAGATTTTTTTTTGTCTCTTTCCCCAGATCTGTGTCTCACAGGTCTGCTGACAATTCTCTGCTCCTCATCCTCATTTTTCACTGTGACACACCCCATCAACTCTGAGAGCTTAAATAGGCAGGTGTGTGCCATTCTTAATTATGTCTAATGAATTCAATTTGGCACAGGTAAAGTCCAGTCAGGTTGCAGAAACTTCTCAAGGACTGAAATGAGTAGTCTGCAGGGTCTGAATACTGCTGTAAATGGGATACTTCAAACAAAACACTGGAAACACCTCTCTTTGCTTCATCATTGTGGAGTACTGTGTGTGTGTGTAGACTGATTATAGAAAAAGAATTTAATCCATTTTAGGATGAGTCTAAGACATGACAAAACGAGGGGTCTTAAAACTTTCCGCATGCACTGCAGGGTATTTTTAATAAGTTGATGACTGCACGTGCTCACCCTGTAGATATTTTCCCCTGGCCATGTAATTGCCCTCCGAATGACCGTCACCATGGAAACATAAGACGGCCAAATACAGATAACTTGAACAAGTGCTTGAACAAGTAGGGCAATCATTCCTTAGAGCAGCCTTCGTAGAGAAAATTCAATTTTAAACCAAATACAGAGTGTGGACTCACTCTTGTGCTTGAAATGAACATATTTTAGTGACTTGGTCACTGTAAATGTGAAATCTTGCAACCCACATTCCTGCAGACTCTTCAGTTTTTCATGCCTTTAAAATGATTAGGTTATGCTAAACACATTGTCCTGCTGATGTAAAGGTCAAATTCAAGCACCCGGACTCTTCAAATGTCACAACAAATATTTCAGCACACTCTGGGCCGTGTGCGACTGATTGTGTCAGGGAACTTGAGCAGAAGACTGCCGATTGATTGGTCGATTAATTGTGTAACTGTCACAAATATGATTAATGTCACTGTGTTTCAGGGATTTGTTTACGCTGTTCACATAAGCTTACATAATATTAATTTGGTTTACTTTTGTTGCAAGAACATTAAGGAACCCTATTTCAATGTTCGTTGCACCCAGAATCTTTTTGCGGTTGCACCCCTCTTTTTTGGGCAAGAAAGCACGTTGAAGTCACAATGACTTAACAGAAATGATAAGTTCTACTTTACATGAAAAAGTGAAAAATGTTCATCTTTTTAAGAATACTGATATTTTCCGTAAAGCAGACTCATTCCCTCTCGGTAGTGTGCAGACAGTGAGGTATGTTTAAGTTTATTGATGTTTAGTTTGCTGCTGTATTCCTTAAGTGTATGTAAAGTTCTGTTCTGTTCGTTGCGAACAGTTTGATGGTGGATATTGAGGTGGAAATAAGGAAAGTGGATGTAAAATGTATTTGTCCAGGAAAGTGGATTGTCAAGATTGTTTAAAACGGCGAAAGTTTGCCAAATAAAAAATCTATCAGTAACAGAAAAACCAAGGTTGTTGTGTATTTCCTGAAGGGAGTGAAAGATTGATTGATTGATTGATTGATTGATTCACTAATTCATTCACTCAGTTATGAACATGTTCATGTTCATAATTGTCACTGTGGAATTTGGCACCCTGCTCTAATGAGCAGACGATATCACACCATATGCAGAAACATCGGTTGAAGACACAAATGATGGATGTGATCATCACTGGATTGCTGAATACAGGTGACACTCAGCACGAAGCAGATTAGCCCAGATTGTGTCATACAGCTCATTATGCGCAAAGATGGATCCCATCACACATATTTGCATAATGTAATTGAAAACGAGAGATCATTGCTGACAATTTGTGAATTCCACATTCTCTGGCGAGGGCAATAAAGATATACTTGGTGATTTAATTAGAATTGCATTCAGTCATTAGCATGAATAGATGTGAGTGATTTTACACTCACACTGATGATGATAGAAGGAGACAGATCAAATTAAATAAATGATCAGTCTTTTATTTATTTATTTATTGAGCTTTTTTCTTAGCATTATATAGTTAACAAGTAGATAGGTTGTCAAACATTGCATGAAAGCCAGTAGTTTATGTGTAGGTTTGTCTGTAGAGGATCAGTATGGCTGTCAGTAGGGCTTTAATTAATTAATCGCAATGCAGGTGTGTAGCTAATAAAACCCGTACGTTATTGATCCATGTTGATTGATTGCTTCCACCACAACCCTCAGGAAGGAATAAAATACACACCCCCATATGCAGGGAGGACTAGCTGCTTCTGGCTCTGCAGCTCTGCACTAAACTTTTGCCTCTCAACTAAACCAATTTAACAGAGCCAAGTCTAGGGATAAAAACTGTTGCAGTGCAATCTGTTTCCTTTTCCCCTCAATATCTCCACCAGAAGGCTCTCAGTCCTTGTCAGCGTTGTAACTGAAAAAGTAAAAAAAATTAAAAAACTGCAGGCTGATCATCTATTCACTCATCAGACTGTGCAGTAACTATATCAGATTTTTTGGCAACTACAGTGAAACTATTATAATCAATGCTATAAAAGCCTCTTAATCTGAATTTTCTCTTTGCCTTTTCAAAAAGCTGCTATTTATTGTGTGCTATTTATATGCATTGTGTGAACACTTCATACTGGATGAATCAAGGCTGTAATTTCATTATAATAAAGTCAACATGAAATTGTAATCATAAAAAATGATTAAAAATAATAATAGGGTGAGTCTATGAACCAGCTGAGTGTTTCACTTTATGATAGGTTGGAAGGCGGGGTTAAACGTGACATAACTGGCAGATAGTATTCTTCCCAACCTGCAGGTGCACTATGATGTAATCAGAACTCAGAAGATATTTCATAGAACACAGATATCAAGAGGTTAAATATTAAGAGGGGTTTGAATGGAGGTACGGGGTCGGGGGTCGGGGGGTTTGGGCTGAGGGACCCTCTCAGCCTCTCCCGGTTCAAACCTCACCACGCCTTTTAAAAGAAAAAAATGACCCCCTATAAGTGTAAAGGGAGCATCCTTAAAAGACAGAATGTATAGAGTTTCGGAAGTTTGTGTTCGTTCCATGAATAAGATGCTAACCTTCTTGAAAATATTTTACCCTTTTTACAAATTGACAGCAGCATTGTATACATTTTAGGGGTACATTTGTGTTGCATATACTCACACACACACACACACACACACACTTTTCATTCCCGTTGTACCACAGCATGACTGAACTGTCTCAGAGAGTGAATCAGGAGGGGCTGTTGGCTTTTGACTTGACAAGTCATGTGAAAAATGCCACTTGTCTAATAATACACACACACACACACACACACATGCAGAATGCCATCTGACCAGATCAATTTCAAATGATCTGAAAGTAAAAATCAATCAAAACACCATTGTACACCATCTTACACAGTCCAGAGCACCGCCAAGATATTGTATATGTTGCTATGAAGTGAGTCTTATTAACCAGAATCAAACATCTGCTTTGTGCCCTTTATGTTCTGACCAATCAATTTTTACACATGGTTTCACTTCTTCCAAGAACTTGCATCTTCGATCACAGCTACTTTTGGTAAAGTTCATTTACAATAATTGTGTTGGTTCATGTAACATTTCCAACCTCCCTTTAACTCTTAAACAGGCAGTTTTGACATCACAACAGTAATACATTCAAAATTATCTTTTTTGTAGATTAGATTCCATATAAGTACAGTGATAAATCTTTATCAGTGTTCACATATCCCAAGCAAACGTCTTAATGTCGTTTTTTAATTAAAGCCATGATATTAGCCTTTAACGTCGTTTACCATTTTGCATATAGAAAGAGTTTGTGGCCATCAGCTGGTGTCATTGTGTTTTATTCCTACATATAGATACGATGAGGTATTCAGATTTTTGCTACTTGGTCATACATTAAAATATATCTGGCTCTTAATCTGTTGAACTGTTGATCTCCGCATATGCTTAACTCTCACAAACTCATTCGGTGTTAAAGAAGTAGCCTTGGCTCAACTATCACTTTGCCTTTGTACAGCGGGAGATGGCGGGTGTGTAACTAAGTGCACGCACAAATGCGCAAGGATTATGGTTCGCCTGCTGCCAAAGGAAGGGAAAAGTCATCACAGTGTGCATGACTGACTGCTCACGCTGTGGGATGTGTTTGGACTGAGAAGAGACGGAGCTGTCAATCATTAAATGACCTTAGATAAAAGGATAAACTAATAAAGGTCCTTTGTTGGTATAAGCTCGCTGTAGGCAACGTGCAAGTTGTCAAACTCCATAGAGAATAAATTCAGACTTAAGAATTCATAACGTCTCTCTGTCTCTCTCTATCTTGCTCCTCACCTTTTGAAGTGTCTAGTGGTTCCTTACTCCTCATTAAAGGCACGTTGACCCCGATCCTTGCTGTCATCTGCATGACGACCTATTATTCGTGAACTTTTTTCTCACATTCCACTGTGTACCCTACAGCCTATTCAGGCTCATGACATTAATATTGCAACTGACAGAGTTGTCTTGCATTCTTAACATGAACTTTTGCATGATTTCTGGAGTTTCCTTTTGAACATGAATGATAGCTGATGGTTTTACTAAACAGCACAGTTAACTATGTCAGCCGTAAGAACGATCTTTGCTTTCAGGCACTCCCAGAAGAGCAACTTATTGGCTTATTGTATTAGACAGCTGGAGAATGCTGTTTATGCATGTGGACACTTAAGTCCTTGAGGTGCACATCCATCACACAGCAGTCTCCAAACAATGAGCAGGGACTGGTTTTCCTGAGGACTCCTGAGGATGCAATGAAGGTCAAACACACAAGTTGTGTACGCTTTGTAGCATTCTGTGTGTGCATTTGAGGTATGCATTTTGCCCCAAATGCAGTTGAGACCATTAACTCTTGAATGAGGTGATGTTTTAATATGTTGCTTATGGTTACTGTTTGTTTGTGTATGTGTTTTAGGTGGTTGTCAGGACAAAATCTACAGTCATGCTTTTTTAATGTTTTAGTATGAGTGTTTTTTTTTCGTAGTTTGATACTGCTCACCTTCATTTGTACTGTGTAAAAAAATATTTTTTTCCTAAAATAAATTCCAAAAATCATATCGATATGTCCGATAAGTGGACACATGTTGATGTCTGGGATCTGTGTAGGTGCCGGGAGTTCCTCCACTCCAAGCTCAACCAAATATGCCTTTAAGCTCAGCGGGTAAAGTCATGCTTTATACCACTCCACCCAACTCTTGGCATTGCATATAGTGATCTTAGTACAGCTTCCCAGCCATGGAAACCCATTTCATGAATCTCCTCACACACACTTCTTGTACTGATGTTTCTTCCAGAGGTGGTAGCAAGTGATGCATCACAGGATAGTCACTACAGTCTTAGATAGATAGATATACCTTTATTGTCATTGTATTGAAGCAGGATGCTACTCATACAAGGAAATTGTAGGGGCTACTTAACGGTGCAGACAGTGAACATAGTGCAGACTTGCCGATCCCACTCTGTGAATTTGGGTGGTCCACAGCTTCATGGCTGAGATGTCATTGCTCCTATACACTTCCATTACACAATCCCAGCAACATGCTTTGAGGTCTGCCATGTTTTTCTGGGGAGGCTGGATGGCTATGTGGTTGATTTTATAACAGTGGGTGCGGCTCACACAACCCAGTTATTAGGAAGAATGGCCACATATCTTTAGTCACATATCTTCAGTGTAGATGGAACTCATTTCTAATTCTATGGTCAGGAGACCCAGTCTAGATTGTGGCTGTTTACAGGGTTCTTTGACTTTGACTGTGTTTTTCGCACTTGTAATGCAAGGGTACACATAGCTGTCTACAGAATGTAAATTTGCCTGACACTACTCTGTTCTAGTGAATTTTCTTCAAAACATGGTTAATGTGTTTAGGATGGTTAAATCTCTGTTATAATACCCTTATCAGTGGCTCTTGTGCTGTCCTGGTTAAAATGAAGTGGAATTGAGGAGTCGACTCCAGTGGTAGAAGTCAAGAGTCAGAGAAAATTCTGGAGTCCTACATCACTGGAACCATTTCTGACACAGCCAAGTACATCCATTATCTGTACCATTTATTCTTTAACCTGGGTCATGAGGGTATATGGAGCCTGTCCCAGCTGTCGTAGGGCACGGTGAGAGACTCTCACACCTAGAGGCAATTTAGCATCTCCAGTTGCTTTGGACTAAGGAGGAAAGCCATGTGGACACAGGGACAACATGCTAAGTTCATAGAGAAATGACCTGCAGCTAGGAATCAAACCCAGGACCATCTCACTGTGAGGAGACCTCACATCCCACTGCACCACCATGCAGTCCACAACCAAGAACAGTACATGCATTTGTACAGTGCATTTATTACTCTGTGCAAGACAAATTTGGATACGAGGCAAACAAAATAACATTTATTTATTTTTCTAAACTTACAATGCAGCCTGCAAATGTAATCAAGTTCAACAAGGACAGTTATTTTGAGGATTTGACTGGATTTGAAATCAGACAATGACTGTGAATTCTTTCTGTTAACTCTAAATTTGAGTGCATTTACATCTATATGGAATTGTGGCCCTTTTGGTAGATAGAACGTGTTTTAGGTGAGATAAGTAGATAGAAATGATTGACAAATAAATGTGGCCTAAGACTTTGCTGTAAAAAAGACTGAAACTTTCTTACAGAGAACTGAAGTGATAGGGAGTCAAAGTTAATCAAAAATCCTAAATCTGTCTTAACTCTTCCATATGGGTCTTCAATGATGATACTGAATACATGCTGAACTCTTGATCTTTGTACAACATGCAACAAATTTGTAACAACTCTAAATGTGAAACAAATGGTGCAGATTTTGACAAAAGTAATTGCAAAGTTGTTTAGCTATTTGGCATGCAAAGTTTGTCTAGTTTACATAAATAAGTTATACAGTGCGTAAATACACATACCAGGGATATTGTACGCATTTAGCCAGTTTCAACCCCGTCTTACACTTTCTGAAAGATGAATCACTGAAGTATAACATGTGGCAGCTGTACTGATCACGTTTGTCAACATGCTATTGATAAGTTGTAACATTGTTTGCAGTAATTTAACAGCAGTTTCCTTAGAACTGACTATGAAGAGTTGGACAGGAGTGAAAACGTCATTGTGATTAACATTTCAGAATCTGTGAAATGCTAATTCAAACCCAATTTTGCAAAAGTTACAAACAGACCTTTGAGTTTACACCATCTGGACTGAGTAGGCCTAGCGACTGATTTTATTTTGACAAGTTTCATCAAAAACAATTAAACATCAGCATTTTTGAATAATAATTTACATTTCAAGACTCAAGATTCAAGACGTTTAAGATGAATTTCAAGGTGATCAGACAAAAACCAGATGACTACTTATAAAAAACAACTGGCCAATCAAGAAACATTTCTGACAGCACAAGTAACAACAGGTTCACTGCAGCGCATAATACATAACACAATTTATGAAACTTTTTTTAAAAAATATTAGCGCCCCCAATAGTCAGTGACTGGTAATTGGAAAATGGTCACATGGTGAATAGTTGAGATTCAAGATGATCGATCAATGTTAAGAATGCCAAAGGCATAACAAAACCTGATGATGGCTAATGGCAGCCATTAATTTCACTATTTATGTCGTAACATCATTTTTATCAAAGATTTATTTATTAATTGATTGATTAATTTTTGCAAAAGCATTCATGAGTTAGGGTTAGCCTTTTCTGGAGGGATTAATGCCAAATGCCAGCATGTTTTTTAAATTCTTAAGGTTCAGGTTTGACACCAGTTACATGAAAAAAATCAGGTGAAAAACCTACTTCTAGTTTGCAAAAGTAGGTTTAGCAGATTATGCAAATTAGCAAAAATTTCATGGACTAAATTACAGATCTGTCTTACTTGAAATAAAAGGAGTAAAAGGAGGAATACAAAAGAATCATATATATTTTTTAAAATCTTTAACCCTTGAGGCTGACCAGGCTCATGTTGAGCAGCAGGAGGGACCTTCTGAAAAAAAAAAAATCTCTGAATTCAAATAGGGTCCTACACACCACTGCATGTGCTTTTAATTGTCTCTCATGATCCAGCAAGTTTAAAACAACATGCTAATAAGTGACAAAATTTTGTATAAAACTTCCAAGGCTCGGAATTGTTCACCTCGGACGGCCACTGGCAGATTCTTGAGCTGTAGTTTGCTGCAGGTCTGCCAGTCTTCAGCAGAAACAGGAGTGTGGGCTTATGTATTGTGACTAGCTGGGGGTGTGAAGGACGGAACTGCCTGTCAGGCAGAGATTTTTGTAAAATGGTTTTCTGAAAGAAACAAACAAATCCTCTGAGCGTTACACGGCAAGTGTGACTGAACTGGATGTCTGTTCAGTCTAGCGAATCATCTATAACTCATACAAACACACACACACTCAGGCAGCATTTAAATGCAGCCTCTCTCTCTCTCTCTCTCTCTCTCTCTCTCTCTCTCTCTCTTTCTCTCTCTCTCCCTCTTCTCCACCTGTCTGCACTTATAACACTACCACCTATGCAGTGGTAGACTGTACGAGTCGCTCTCTCAGTAGGTGTGCTCTTAGGTCTTTTATCAGTTCAGCTGCTCCTCTGTGCACCTCTGTTCTTCTAATGGAAAACCTTCCACTTCTCTATTGTATTAACTGCCTTCTGTGCTAGTCACGCTTTTCCATTATCTTATATCCTACATTGTTTAATGCTGATACATACACACACAGTTAGAAACTGTAGTGATGAGTTCTAGCTCTCTTCCTGCGCTGTATCAGTACAGGCTGAGGGTTGGGAAGCCATAAGTCACCACAAGAGGCTCACAAAAAACTTCCTTTTGGCCCATCTGCTCCTGATTAAGTTATTAGTGTGTGTGTGTGTGTGTGTGTGTGTGTGGGGGGGGGGTATTGTAGATCCAGGCACAGTTGGCGGAATAAAGTATTTGCGGATCAAAACTCTACAGAATGCACCTTGGTTGCGTCAAACAGCCAGGGCGGACTGTAATTATTATTTCTTATTTCCTCTCCACTGTAATGAAAAAAAAAACATTATGTGTATCATAAAAGCCCTCAATCATCATTTAAATTCCATCCACTCTTTGAGCACTATCATTTTTTCTTTTTATAGTTCTGGTCTCTACAAACTTCAGTTCCTGTCTGATCTGCCTCCCTGGGTTTCTCGCTGATGAGCAGCTTCTGAAGAATGACTTCACTGTCTTTTTCTTCATTTTCTCTATCGTGACAGCCACATATGCAGCACAGCAGTGCAGTAAAGTGAGGCACGCTAACTCGGTATCACTTGCTCATCTTTGTCTCTGTTGAAGGAAAGTGACTGGTAGGTAAAAGGGCTGTGTTCAAAATCTTGGCTGGCCTTTCCTCCCTCTGCTCTCACTTTGAACAGTCAAGTGTGGCCTTGTTAACCTTGCAGAGAGGAACAATTGTACAAAGTGTCACCAGGAAAACGATTATGGAACAATACAGCAGCGTCTGCCTTAAATGTCACAGTTGTGGGTTTTCTATTGGGAAAAGATTCTAATGGGCCATTTCCATGTGCACGCAGTCACACACTGAATGGCGCAAGGGTTTCCACAAAGATAACTTTCACTTCTTTCTCATCTACGCCGATCTCCCATGTTCCTTTGAAAACCATTTATATCACATATTATTATGTACGCACATCTGATACACTGTTACATAGAAATATATATTGACATACAACAGTCACAGTAAATACCTACCAATAGCACTCTGCTGATTACTTTTTGATAATTTCATGTGTACATGTATAACGTCATGTGTTGTATAGTAAGTTAATCTCTGTAGTGTTCAGTTATATAAATCTGAGTACATTCAAAGTGTTTTATATACAGTATCTACACAATGGCATTTGAACGCTTAACCTTCTTCCAGCTCTACATTTAGTTCTGCAACAATGCTACATCTTGGCAGTTTCTTTCGCACTTGGACATTGTGTCTTTTGCAGCTAATCTAAAATGGAGATTCCAGTGACTGACATTATAAGAAGGAGAAAGAATCCTGATGGGTTCTTTTTGGCTGCACTGCGGTGGATTGGAGGATCTGAGTCCTGGAGTCTTTTCACTGGTCAGTAGACTGTCTCTTTGACGATGTTGGTGGAGAAAGTCTGGTTGCTGCAGATGCTGATGGAGTGCCTGGTGAGCATGCGCGTTTGCTTTTTACGCCGGCACGGCAAGCAGAAGTAGCTGAGTGTGGAGAAGAAGATCTGTCGGTAGTTGGCGGACACCAGATTGTACAGGACAGGGTTGATGGCTGAGCTCACATAGAACAGCACATTGGTGACCATGTAGAAGTAGTGGTAGAAGTCATAGAGCTTGCTGGGGAGAGAGAGAGAGAGAGAGAGAGAGAGAGAGAGAGAGAGGGAGAGAGAGAGAGAGAGAGAGGGAGAGAGAGAGAGAG
>JBBPCX010098050.1:0-23546 GCA_037974365.1 Hydrocynus forskahlii
ACCTACTTCCTGGAGAGTGTTCTTCACTTGAGTGGATGTTGTGAAGGGGTCTTTCTTCACCATGGAAAGGATTCTGCAATCATCCACCACTGTTGTCTTCCGTGGACATCCAGGCCTTTTTGAGTTCCCAAGCTCTCTAGTGCACTCTTTTTTTCTCAGAATGTACCAAACTGTTGATTTGGCCACTCCTAACATTTCTGCTCAGGATGGTCTGTTTCACCTCCTTTGAGAGCTCCTTTGACCGCATGTTGTGTGTTCACAGCAACAGTTTCCAAATGCAAACACCACACCTGGAATCAACCCCAGACCTTTTAACTGCTTAATTGATGACAGTTTAATGAGGGAAGAGCCCATGCAGCCTTGTTATTTGTTTTTTTTTGCAGCCTTCTGAGTCAATTGTCCAATTACTTTTGGTCCCTTGAGAAAGAGGCGGCTACGTATTAAAGAGCTGTAATTCCTAAACCCTTGCTCCAATTTGGATGTGAATACTCTCAAATTACAGCTGAGTCTGCACTTTAAGCCCATATTGGTTATATAATTGTATCCTGAATATGTTTTTGTAAACAGCTAAAATAACAAAACTTGTGTCACTGTCCAAATATTTTTGGGCCTAACTGTATATAAGTAATTAGAATATATGAAATCTCCTCATTGTCCAAAAGGGGCACCCTGAACAGACCAAATTGCACTGATACTCATTTTATTTCCCACTGTGCAGGAGGAGGTGGAACCTTTCCCAGAAGAGAGAGAGAACTTCCTTCAACAACTCTACAAATTCATGGAGGACAGAGGTAAGAATTGCACATAATTGCTCTCTTTGTCTTTGCCTCAGTACATGTTAAAACATCCATCACAGTGAGGGTTTTTACTAATGTTTCACAGAAACCCTGTAATAACTGACTGTAATATTAAACTTTATGATATGTTGACAAATAATAGTTGAGAGGTTTTTAGCACAGAGGGTTTTATCATTTGTTAGTGTTAACGACATCACACTGAATAATAGCAACAATACAGCGCATTGTTGTGTCCATTAGCAGGTTTTTTCATGACATGAATTACTGTTACCGTGGAGTAGAATTACTGTGAGAGTTCAGCCAACTACAATAGAGCATTTACTCTGGAAAAACATTGTAAAAACCTTAGACTGCTCGCTTGTTGGATTAAAATCACAAAACAAACATGGCAATGAAGGGATTACTTTGGTCTGTAACAGAGGTGCAGTGTGTGCTGGAAATGTCTTCATGCTCATGGATACCAAAGAACCACTGAGCAATGTGGTGATAAGATGAAAAACTCTGGGTTCAGTATCTGAAGGGGCTGGATGCACTTTGTATATCTGACAGCTTACTGAATAAAAGACATAAAGTGGTGAGTACTGTGATGACGTAAGCGTTCTCGGGCCTGGAGCATTAAGCTCAGTGTGAGTGCTGGCCAGCACAATTGTACTCGAACACAATACAGCACATCCAGGTCTAGTGTGAGTATGCCCTAAATTACAGTACTACCCCTAGTAAAAGTAATGCTGCTGACTGTAAATTCAATCATTCTCTAACTTGTTCTCTCTCTAGGCACTCCCATCAACAAAAGGCCAGTGCTAGGCTACAGGAATCTAAACCTCTTTAAGCTTTATAGGCTGGTTCACAAGCTTGGAGGGTTTGACAATGTGAGTACTAGGTTGTGCTTCTTATCTGAAGTTGTGTAAATTATTTATATTTCAAATTTATTATTATTATATGTATTTCAAACTCAGAAATACAGATTTTTTTTCTGTTTTCACTTTTTGGAAACTATTCACAACTAATTTGACACTCACACACAGCGTAAAAGCACTAAGGAGTTTGGCTTCTGTAATCTGTATTTTAGGGAATTGTTAACATTATTAAAGAGAAAGCTTATCAGCTCACTTTTCCAGTTTTCTAGTATTTTCCTACAATATCGCAGCTTGTAAAAATGAGTCAGATGATTTCTGTGCAAGTACATCTTCGGTTTTAGGAGGGCTTTAAACTATTTTGTTGAATATTGAAATTACAAATTTTAAGACACCTGAGACAATTAATCAGCTTCTGGTTACAGTTATTGGGAGTTTAAATGTAACAAAAAACTAAGCAGTTGGTGAGGAATCCTTAATTATTTAATTGTGAACTTTTAGTCTAGGGAAGCACTTTTTTTTCTTGTTTGGAGATGCTTATGCTTTTGGTATTGTCATAGAGCCAAGTCCCTGGTTACTGAAGCTCAGTGAACAGAGCCATAATTTTGACAAGGGAAGTTAAGCATTATAACATTATATCAGTGATTACTCAAGTAAATTCAAGAGTTTTATAATAAGCCAAAGAACAGATATGGTCTCAGCAAAGCAATAAAAACTTTGAAATACTTTAAAAGATTTCAAAATATATTCTGGATAAAAAGACAAACAAAAGGGCCTTTGCAAAATTGGTCACAAGCGTTTATTTCTAATGTCGGGTTATAATCTGGTGAATAAAAGTCTAAAGGCTGATTTATATTTTGTGTAGGGCTGCACGATTATGGCCAAAATGATAATCGTGATTATTTTTTATCAATATTGAAATCACGATTATTAAACAGTATTCATTATTTTAGGTAAAACACATTTTTATTGCACTATTTTAAACAAACAGTAAGTGAACAAGGTTTTCAGTTCAAAATGAAACCTCAAATAAATAATAAAATAAAATTTACCCAAGACAAAGGGCTGTTTGTGTCATTTTTTCATCATTTAGTGCAATTTTCACACATTAGAGCTAAATGTGTTAAAAAACTAAATGTTGCGCTCTAAATCTAAATGTTGCACTTTTACAAATGGCAACTCTGAATGTGGGATTTTAATGTAGCACTTTTACAAATGGCGAGATATGCTAATTGGCCACGCCCCGTGATTATAAATGGCTGTTACTTAGCAGGGGTTACATGGAGGATTTGCCTTAAATGATCTTAAATCTAAATGTTAAATATGAAAAATATATCTCGTACACAAAAGTAATGGGACACTCAGGCGAGGTGAACGGTTTTCGGCTAATAACTCCGGATCTCCGGGGTTCTTTAGAAAGGTCTCATCAAGCCCTATCTAACTGTGAAGTTTCACGGAGATTGGTGGTTGCCCCAAGCTGCGAGCACGTTCCATGGGGGACTAAAGTATTGGGACACCCGGGCGAGGTGAACGATTTTCGGCTAATAACTCCAGCTCTCCGGAAGAGTTAACTAAAGTGCACAAGATCCCTCCCAAGAGATTTTTGTAATCCTTTCCTGACAGGGTTGATGCTGTTAATAAGGCAGGGTTTGCAGTCCAACCAAGTGTTGGAAAAGATGTGAGAAATAAATCACACTTGATGTCATGAATTTCACCCAACTAATAATAGACAGTTCTTTGACAAAATACATTTTAATTGATTTATATTCATATTTTGCGTCAAGTAATTGTGACGGCTCTAGTTTTGGGGTTTTTTCTTCCATCTTTGGACTGCTTTTGGTTTCTGTTTTTCAGTCTCTGTCATTGAGGCAGTCTCTGCTCCTGAATCTCTTTTTAATTTCTGTCATTTATTGTAGATTGAGAGTGGCTCTGTCTGGAAGCAAGTCTATCAAGATCTAGGAATTCCTGTGCTGAACTCAGCTGCAGGATACAATGTCAAATGTGCTTATAGAAAGTATGTACTTTGGTCTCCCTTTTCATACAAAAAAGATAATATGCTTACTAGCTTCTATTATAGGTGTGTTTTCAGTTCTTTGTAAGTGTGAGAGAAATAGACAATTTTTTTTAATTAAACAAATTTACTAAATTGCTAGAGAGTGTGTTTTAACATAGAACTCAAGTAATTTGGAGCCATTGTATTCCATTTAATGTGGTGGTGCTCAAAGACAGTGTCATTTCTCATCATGCTACAGGTATTTGTGTGGCTTTGAAGACTACTGCACATCAACGGGGATTACATTCCGCATGGACCTTCCATTTAAAGTGGCTGAGAAGCAGAGTTCTCAAGATGAGGGCTGTGTTGATGGAGAAGTAGGGGCCAGCAGTGTTGCTGTTTCAGCTGCCATGGCTGATGAGCCAAAACCTGAAGAAGAATCAGACATTTCTACCAACCAGTCGGTTGTAAAGGTATATATTTACCTGAATAATTGCAGAGGTGGGTAGGGTAGCCATAAACTATTATCTCAAGGAAATATTTATTTAAGTATTCAAGTAAACAAAAAAATAATAAAAAGAAAGAAAAAAACCTTAAGCACAGACCCGCTATGGAACTTTGTTGTCCATCCAGCACTATTGCTGGAACAAGAGTTTGATTGCTATTTATCTCTTTGTGGGATTAATATAACAAAATTTTGAAAAAGTTCAGATGTAAACTAGTTCAGGTGCTAAACCAAATAGTTTCAAGAGTACAGCGTGGATGACTGAAATAAAACTGAGAGTAAATACGACTCTTTTCCTCATTTTAATGGATGAGATGGAGGCAAATGCTCAGAGAATCCATCCAAAAAACAACAAATTACTAACATATATGCATGTAATAGAATAACCAAAACGAGTTACTACTCACCGCTGCCTCTGAGCAACTCTCATACTTATAATGCAGGCTCAGACAGTGTTATTTTAAAAAGTAATTTTCAAAATTCTCTGGCCGTATTACTGGAACCTCTCAAATCTGAAATTGTTTCTGTTTGGTCACCAACATCAGATTTAGGACAGTAACTATTAGAGATTATCATTTCATAGGTTCATGATCAAATCAAATCAAACCAAACTTAATTTTTCATACAAAGTCAACAGAACAACAGAAACATTTACACAATAGTGCCATCACTGATGCCATGCTGTCTGGTATCCTGGGCTCAGTTGGCAGAGCACAGCGCTGCCTATCACAGCTGCTACGGGCGAAGACGGGGTACACCCTGGACAGTCGCCAGCACGTCGCAGACATAATCAAACAAACGGAATAAATAGTAATGAGAATTCCAAGATAAAAAGGTATGTCTTAAGGTTTCTTTTAAAGGTGCTTAAAGATTTTGACATCCTAAGGTCTACTGAAAAGCTGTTCGAGAGGCACCTCCCCATGTTTTTTGTCCACACTCTGGCTATAATTTATTTAATAATGGAGCCTTGAGGAACCACACATGTTACAATAATTGTAGATTACGTGCCAGACAGATGAACCAATTTATCCAATTTAAAACTGAACCGGAGAGGCCAACGCAGTTCTGTAATCTGTTAATTAGGTTGTCATGGTCAGCAGTATCAAATGCAGCACTTAGATCAAACAGTATTAAAACAGAGTTTATTTTCCTGCATGTTCATTCAGAATCATTTACAACTTTAACCAGTGCTGTCTCAGTGCTATGATGTGAGCAAAAGCATGATGGAAATTTGTCAAATCTGCAAGCAGATACTTGTTTAGTTGAATATATGCTAGCTACCTTCTCAAGAATTTTACTTTAAAAGGAAAAAAGTTGGCCTGAAGTTATTTGGTACTTCTGGATCCAAATTACTTTTCTTTATTAGAGGCTTCACAATGGTGGTTTTCAATACAGCAGGGAAGGTACCAGAAAGCAGAGAGTGGATAACAATGTTTAGCACCTCATCCTCAAGACAATTAAAAACAGACTTTAAAAAGCTGGTGGGAAAGGGGTCTAGTGAACAGGCAGATGATTTTAAATTCCTTATTGCATTTCTAAGCATTTCTTCATCATCAGCAGCAAAGCAGCAAAGTCAGTCATAATTTCAGACATATGTAGAGCATTTCAAGACAAAAGTTCATGTACATTCAGTGTTATATGGTTGAGGTTCAACCTAATTTTTGTTATCTTTTCTCTGAATAACACAGCAAACTCTTCACATAGTGATACTGAGGTGATAAAATTGTGATTTTTTGGGGGGGGCAGGATTTACTCAGATGTCAGTTTGATGTCAGATGTTTATGGTAGTCTTCAGCTTATTATTAAAACTGCTAACGAACTCATCACAAGAGGAAGGAAGAATCTGTGCGGGTGATTTATGAAAGTTTCAGCATTTTCAGAGTATAGATGACATCTCCTAACAACCTGCTCAGTAACAAAGCTAGGTGGTGATAGCAAAGCAAAAAAGAACATACAAGAAACAAAATACTCTTTTCTTACCTTATCTTAAATTCAGATAAAAAGAGAGTATTGCAGAATATCCTAATTTGACAGAATGTCTTAAATGATGTCCTATCTTTAGGATACCCCAAGGATGTCCGAAAAGCTGTTTTAAGCTTCTGGTTCTAGTGTTTACCATTCTGTTGAAAATAGAATGTTATTGTTTGTACACAGCTGTGACAACGATAATACTAACACCAAACTATATGTCATCACACTGGGGCTTGTGCACCATTCAAGTGAAATATTCTTTTTTTCTTATTTTGCAGTTTTACAGTGAAAAACATAAGTATGTGATGTTATCTTGTTGATTAGCCTAGTTCCCTCAGTTTAAACAACCAGGTTTTCGTGTCATTGTGATGCAGTCATAGGTATGCAGCATCAAATGTTTATCAATTTTGTTGTAGGAGTTTAGAATTTCCTAGCATGAGAAATCACTTCTAAGTCTTTACTTGGGACTAAAGATAATATATAGTACATGCCTGAATCATGCTGAAATAGTTTAGTCAAACTATGATAAAATGACACAAATTTGTTAAACCAATGTATATCGTCAAAATCTCTTCACAGGAGGATAAGTCAGAATTAGCAGGATCTTGCAGGATCAAAGTGGACACAAGTAGCATAAAGGAGGATGACAACCTCTACAGTGAAGATGAAGAAAATGGTACTGATGAAGAGCCACACAAATACAAGACTAAAACTGCTGAGCCAACTACAGAAGGTCCTTGCCTAGAGAATGTGAAGGAGAAGCCATGTGAGGAGCAGAACAAGGGGTTCTCAGGGTAGGTGGAAAGCTGAAACACCAGACAGCACCAGTCTATTTTGTCCACTAGTTTTTGGATTGTGTGTTAAGTTGAAAAGGGAGAGACAGATTTATAGGGCTGTCAGTGTCAGTTTTATCAATTAACCTGATGAATAATTGGGTTATTTTTGATTTTTAAAAATAAGACCAAAAATGAATTTACCAGAGATTCCAAAATGATTTTTCAGATAGGAATGATAGCCAAGATGGTGGCACACACGGAGGCAGCGGATTTGCTCTCTTCTGTATTTCTTACCACAAGGCGTTGCATTTAAATTTCATGGTACAGCTGTACAATGACAATAAAGGTATTTGAATTGAATTTGAATATACATAATGTGGGATGTGCAATGAAAAATATAACCGATATCTATAATCTGGAACCCCCTGGCTATACTTCACAGACCCCTGAGGGTCCTTTGAAAACCATGGCTCTAGAGAAACTCGTCTGGGAGGAGTTATTTCCAAAACAGTTTGCATGGATGAAAGTTTTCTGTCACTATGACGGATTTCCATCAACAGAGGGCACTAAAGGTCAATTGTGAGAAGTGGTATGGGCCCATGACACGGAGCATTTGGTTAAAAAAAATCTGTCAGATGATTTTTTTTGCATTAATCCATGAGTTTGTTCATTTTCCTAATCAGACACACCTTATTCATCTTAGAATGTTATTGATAGGTTTAGTAAGTGTCACAGAAATTATGAACACGACTGTGTACCCGTGTAGTGTGAAGGATAAACCCTGTCACAGAGAAGCCAGAGAGAGTAGGTGGATTACACACTTTGTTCTAAGAGTGCTCTACACAGAGTAAAGATTCCCACCGGAGTCAACACTCTCACACACAAGGTATGGCTGTGAGTACTCACGGTCCCAAAAAGAGATGACTGACGGCCTGAGAATGAAGACTGAGCAAATACCACCTGTTTACCTGAGCTTTTTATACCATGTGACACGCTCTTTTCCGGTTCCTCCTGCGTGTCGTGTGATCCGTGTGTGTGACAGTGAGTTAGAGCATGAAGGTCACCAAACTACGCCGGACTCCAGGCCTCCGTAACTGCATTTCACCACTCTTGCACTCTACAAAAGTGCATAGATCAGCAGCTCCTGAGGAATTAAAAGTTAGCATAAAACAGTAGCAAAGAGC
The DNA here is from genome assembly GCA_037974365.1 of Hydrocynus forskahlii. NCBI lineage: Eukaryota > Metazoa > Chordata > Actinopteri > Characiformes > Alestidae > Hydrocynus > Hydrocynus forskahlii. The sequence goes on from JBBPCX010098050.1 coordinate 8,081, forward strand.
CCATGTTAACTTTAGGTCTGTATTAACAGCGCTAGCATATTAACATTTTGAGGTCAAAAGTTACTTTAATTTAATCCAGTGAACCATTTTACAGGTCTTTCTCTCTCTCTCCCTTACTTTTTTATTTTCTTTCTGTTGTTTTGTGCATGAGAATGAGTTTCAGAGATGAATTGTCTTTACAGTTGTAGAACGCAATTGATAATTATCTCTAACTTCAGTTGGCTTTCCATAGCTTTGTTTGCCCCTGCTTTTTGCTGGCGCTTTCATATCTAGCCATTTAGAGTTTGGTTGATTGAGCTTGCTTGCTATTAGCATTAAGTTTGGATCTTGACTTCAGAGTGACTTTTTTAAAGAAGTGGTTTGTAATATTTGCTTTGTTTTTCTAAAGCTGAGTTAATGTTGCTGACTACCCATGGTTTAAGTGTATTTGTGTTTGCTTCTGGACTATTCTGGCATAATTGTAGTCTTCTGGCTTGTGACATGCTCCTCTGATTAGGGTTTTCATGCGTTGGTGATTTGTTCTGTTGGTTTGAATGTTATGAATTATTTTTTGTAAGTGTTAATATTGCACTTTTTATGTGGAGAATTAATGATGTTTGACTTGATACTGTTTATCTTCAATTCACTTCTCTTTGAATAACTGTTGCCACAATTTTGTTGCTTGTTGAAGGTTCCACCAAACCCCAATTAAACATCACATTGTAATACTCGAAACAGCTAGCTTTAACTTGAATTTGGGTACTCTAAAACCAGGGTCCTGCCTAGCACCTTCCAAACTGTTGCTGCATCTTCTGGGGGAGTGAGTCTACTTAAAAAAGATATTTTGCTGAACGAAGACAACACATATGCGAAGCAACAGTTATCACAGCTGCAGTAGTGGACTGTCTACTGTGTCTAACTTTGCTTGCTCCTCTGCTGTTTAATGTAATTGTGAAATGCCTTGTGTTTCCAGTCCTGGAGGCCTACGTGTATGTCACACTTGTGTTTTGTCCAAAATATCATTAGCATCTAATTCAAGGCCCTAATGATCTACAAACATGTCCTTAATGAGCTGAATCATGTATTTTACTGTCAGTGCTTTTCAAACATTTTATCATGTGGTTACATAATTTTTTCTTGAACTCCACTAGCATCCACTACCGACATTAGTTTGTACACTATGCATTTTCTTAGTGAGGGCTATTATGATTACCAGATTAAAATAGATTACCTAATTTAAAAATCAAATTATTAAAATTGTAATTCTCAGTAAATCAGATTAGTGATTACTTTGCATTATAAAACTGCTCTGCTAGTCATTATGAAACTGTGTTTTACAGTCTGAATGTTCTGAACAGGGTGCTATAACAACTTCATTCAAAATTCAAAATTAAAGAAATAGTGTAAAATTAAAAATTAAAAAGAGGAAACCCCCCAACATAATCTCATTATTGTGCATGTGTTTGTAGTTATGAATTCATGTATATAAAACCCTACTGGTTACTGCTGATTCAGTGTTGTAGACCACAGGATCTAATTTGAACTACAGTAATAAAATACTGAAAGTGTATGGTTAGTAATGAAATGTATTTTTTAAGGATTATTTTGAAATTGTGTATGAATGTGTAATATTTATTCTGAAATAACAAATATTCAAAGCCTATAAAATACTATTCAGCAAAAAGTACTTTATTTCTTTGCCTAATTTACACACACTGATTGCTAGTATTGCTGTTGCTAAAAAGAGCTGTGCACTGTTTGCATCTTAAAAGTATAGCATGGCTCACAATATTACATGCATCCAATGAGCTGTCCTCATCAAAGTTGCCTTCATTTTCTATGTTCTATGTAAGTATATACACATTCACTGGCCACTTTATATCATATATCTGTATCTTGGCCACTTTATAACATATCTCTGTATCTCTCTGTATCTTATAGCCCCTCTCTGCCCTATTCATCTTATGTACCCCTCCCTACCTTACTGGTCCACTTTGTAGTTGGAAAAAAAAGTTTTTAATAGTCATCATAGTCCATGGGTGCCCAAATCCAGAAACAACGGGCTGATGTTTGGTGATTTCCCAGCTCAAACACTTCAAACCATGTTAATTGTTGGGTTTAGTGGATGCATTTTAGGAGAGGAAACTGTTAAGCTATCAAACCGTGCTGGACACTGGCTGTCCTGGATTGAATTTGGGCCCCCCTGTTTTAGTCCTTCATCAGCAATCCTTCTCAACCCAACAGTATTGTCTAAACTCAAAGCTTGAATAGCATTGCTGGGAGCCATTCTGTGTAACACCCTTACATACGCACAAACACTAACATCCCACAATCATCTCAGTTTTACTAAGAATGTGGCTTAATAAATGTACTTAATAAAGGTAGTGAGTATCAGCTAAAACATTAAAACTGACTAATATTGTGTAGGTCCCACTTGTGCCATCAAAAAATCCTACGAATGTGTACTACTGGAATCTATTTGCAAGGTGTTAGCAGCAAGCTTCTAGATCTAGGGATTTTTGTGGCCAAGTCAATTTTTCTCAAACCATTTCTGAATCATTTGTGCAGTGTGACAGGGTGTATTATTCTGCTACAAGAGGAGATTGCCTCTTTCTTCCAATGGTCCATGAGGCGAATCTGGAACAAAGCCTAGCTCTTCTGGTCAGGTCCCAAAGAAGGGCACAAACTGCTTAATTAATGTACCCTATAATAGAATTGTGACAGAACACACCAAGTGTGGGCACTCTAACCAGTTTGCCTGTGCTGACCCCTGTCCACTACTGGAAGTGACTGCAATGGGCATCTGAGCATCATACCTGGTGTATGAGCAATAGTAGAAGATGGCCTGATCTGATTAATGACATTTCTTTTTCTTCATGTGGACAGCTGGGTGTGTGCTTTCCTGGGGAAAACTTTGCACCACGATGCACTAATGGAAGTTGGGAGAACAAGCTAGAGGAGGCAGTGTAATGCTCTGGGAAATACTCTGCTTGGAAACTTTAGGACCTGGCATTCGTGTGGATGTTGACATGTACAATGTACTTAAACATTGTTGCAGACCAAGTTTGGCCCTTCAAAAACTGTTCAGAAAATATTTGAGAATCATGACAAAGACTTGACACGGTACTGACATGGCCTCTTAATTCCCCAGATCTCTCTTTGATTGTTGGAAGAAATGAGTCCAATCCATAGAGGGCACTCCTGACAGCTTACAGGACTAAGAGGTTCTGCACAGTGCAGCTTCAGAAGTCTTATGGAGTCTTTATCTCAATGGATCAGAACTGTTTTGGCTACTTAAGGGAAACCTACACAATATTAGGCAGGATTATCTGTGTGTGTGTGTGTGTGTGTGTCTGTGTGTGTGTGTGTGTGTGTGTGTGTGTGTGTGTGCGCACGCTCGCGCGTGTATGTGCGCTGGTGTGTGTGTGTGTGTGTGTGTGTGCGCATGTGTGTGTGTGCGCGCGTGTGTGTGTGCGCGCGTGTGTGTGTGTGTTTGTGCGTGCAGTTAGACTTTCAGGACTGTAGACAGAAACGCACTGCCTGATGCTGTGCTTTGCTAAGCCTAGCTTTGCAGCCTGCACTTCCCTCCCCTACATACATGCAGGGCTGGTACAAAGTCTTAAACTGTATCAGTAATGTTACATTTTATCTCCCAACAAATTCTTTCAACTGAATGTGAAAGTACATTTAGATCAACAGGCTTTTTCGTGGGATTTTTTGCCGGCTGATGACCCCATAGACCCCTGACAGTCTAAAGAATAGGTCTAAGTGACTGGTATATAAATGACAGGAAAAGAGAATGACAGTGATTTATTATTGTGTAAGCTTAAGACCCAGTCACTTTTTTTATTGGTTGGATGGTGTGGGTTTTGTTCTGCTATATTCTGGGGCAGGCCTAGTGCAAGGAAGTGCTGAACTGTCTTTCTTGCAGGGATGACAGCAGTCAGGAGTGGGAGGAGGGGGAAGAGTTTGAGTGTTACCCCCCTGGCATGAAGGTGCAGGTGAGGTATGGGCGAGGCCGCAATCAGAAGATGTACGAAGCCACTGTGAAAGAGTCAGACCTGGAGGGGGGAGAGGTGCTCTACCTGGTGCACTACTGTGGCTGGAATGTCAGGTAAGGCAGGACCCTGGCAACTCCCATATTTCCATATTTCAAAAGGTCAGAATGTGGTAGATAGCCTCCCCCTGCAATGATGATGTGTGCAGAGTTTTATTGTGGCCATCTAAAGGTTGATGAAAGAAGTCAGGCGTTTGTTTGACGTTTAATTGAAGTGGCGCTGACATTTTGAGAGCCCATAGGCTGAATTTCGAGACCATTGCATGTCACAATAATGGTGATGACTACTTTAGACTGCAAAAGAAGATGGGCAGGTTTATTGGGTGTTTGCTCTAAATGTCAGGGAGACTGAGGTGGGAGGGTGACATCTGTGTAATGTACTGATAAAAATAAAGGTCCCTACATTGTTCTGTTGAATAGACAAACAGGAAAAACATTAAACTGGTATGGAACTTCGGTGTGATGTGGAGTTTTTGTTTTTTTTTTACATTTAAAAGGTTCTTTATATTTCTCATTTACACTTCAAAACTGGTTCAGGTACAGGTTCTTTAGAACACCAAATGTGGTTGTTCTAGACCATTGATGTAAATTACTGTTTTCAGTACCTTCATTATTAAGCGTTTATATTTACTATGTATTTCTGCATAGACTGTTTTTCCCTTTTGGGACTAACTTGACCTTTTGTCTTTGCCAGTCAACAAAGAAATATTTCTTGCTGTCATTCATGTTAAGTTCACTCAATAATTTGCATCATGTTTTGGCACAATTATGCAGACTGAGTAGAACATTTAAACAGGTTTCAGCTGCATCTGCTAGTCTCATCTTGTAAGGCATGAAAAGCAAACAATTTAATATGTTGAGATCTGTGACAAGTATAAGTGTTGAATGCCATTTTAGAGGTACCTGTTTGTCCTTGTGTTACTGTTCTATCAGCTAAATCTTAGGGTGGGATATTAACACGATTGCCTTTTTCTGTTAGGTATGATGAATGGATCAAAGCTGACAAGATTGTGCGACCAGCTAATAAGAATGTTCCCAAAATAAAGCACCGAAAAAAAATAAAGGTTAGCTGGAAAACCATTTGTTTTCTGCTCCTTATAATAGAAAATCCTTTCTAGCATTAGCAAATGTTTGATATTTTTTCTTTATTTTTGTTTGTTAAATTTATTGGGAATTTGTAATTTTTGTTTTGCAGAACAAAGCTGAAAGAGAGCGAGAACGAATAGAGAGGTTAAATGAAAGAGATGGCCTTTCTCCCTCCAGTAATCGCATCAACAGATCCTCTAAACCCACCTCTGACAATTATGTTTGTCCAAAGATGGAGGAATTGGATGATAAAGGGGGGCAGCAGACTCTGGTCAAATCTGTCTCCAATCTCAATGGACTCCAGGGTAATTTGAGAGAAATAGGCCATTTTATAACTGCAGTTCATTGGTTATTTTTGACTAACATTCATGCTCCCAGTGACAAACATCAGTGATAATGAACTTGTTTGCAGTCTAAGATAGAGTTTGCAATAGATGTTCAAACCGGACTGAGGCCCAAATATTCATGTTGAGTTCAGGATTCAGAAAGAATATTGTCAGGCTGCAAACCACAATTTCTGTCATAATTAAAGCTCAAGTCTGATGGTCAGTCTTTAGTCATACGTATTTATATATTCCTTGCAGTATCCAACAGCTCTACAGATGATAGTGAGCATGAGGAGGATGATGAAGGTGACCACGATGACGAGGGTCTAGGAGGTTGTCCAAGCCTTGAAAGAGGAGGTACTCCAGAACATCCTCACATGCTTCCGCACTGGGAGAGCAGGTCATCCACTGAAGGCCTTGAGGCATCACCAAGCTTGAGCAGAAGTGAGGAACCAGCCTACCAAGGCAGCACAGACACAAGCAAACAAAAGGGTCAGTTTGAGAATGAGGGTGAAATACTCAGTACCAGGAGGATAAAACCTGAAGGGCCAGCTGAACGCACTGCTAAAAATCAATGTAAAAGCAAAACCAGAGGCAGTAGAGGAGCTGAATGGTTCCCCAGCAGTTCACCCACGAAGCTGGACGAAACAAGTGTGGGTCTTGGGGATGCCCAAAGAAGCCAATCCAGCAGCAGCTCTGAAGATGAGGGTGATCCTCAAACCTCATCTTTGAATCAGGTCAAAGAGGAGCCACAGTTACATCCTAAAATCAAAGGTTCACCCTCGAAGAAGTACAATGGGCTGAAGGAGAAGACCAAGGGTGGACGGTCCTCAGGATTCTGGGAAATTTCAGAGAAACGAGCCAAAATGGCAGCTGGAATGGATGAACGAGCTCCTAGCTGCCGTGCCAAAGGCCAGAAGGACGTGTGGTCTAGCATTCAGGCCCAGTGGCCTAAGAAGACCCTGAAAGAATTGTTTTCAGATTCAGACACGGAGGCTGCCAACTCTCCTCCCCCAGCAGTGCAAGCCCTGGATGAGCCTCGCTCAGAGACCAGTCAGCAAGAGGAACTGGTCGAGGAACTACAAGAGAGCCAACAAGAGAAGAGCCAGGAATATCCCAGCAGTGGGAGCAACTCTGTCCTCAACACTCCGCCCACCACACCTGAGTCTACGGAAGCAATGGCAGAGATGCGCTCATCATCTTCCCCACCCCCTCAGAGTTCTATCCAGACCTCCTGCTTCCCAGCTGAGTCCTCACCAACCAGACCTCTGACAGAGGAGTGTGTTGGTGGTCGCAGCGAGTCAGACAACAGCATGGTTGAGGTGGAGAGTGTGGGCTGCGAGCTTCAGGAGTTGAATCAGGAAGAAACAGCAGCATCCTCCTCCAACGCCTTCGATGGTAACCTGTCTAGCAATAGTAACTGCAGCTTGACTCTGAGTAGCACCAATCAGCAGGAAAGTGAACAAAAAGTGGAAGGTAGGCAGTATTTTTTAATTTAATTAAAATACACTTGCCAGTTATCTTTTTACTCACACTCGTCGTCCATACATTCTAATTGACACAATGCTCACTAACTACCACATCGACTGTAAAATGATTTTGTGACAAGAATGATCTGCCAAATAGATCCAAATAGCATCTTAATAGTGGTGGTCTTATGGTGGTAATTTTTCATTAATGGAAAGGGTAGAGGGTCACTAAGAGTAGGACAAGGTAGGTTACCTTAATAAACTGGCAACTAGGGTAGGATTAGTTTGTTTGTTAATTGGAAAGTTACATAAAACTTTTACATTTTCTCTTTTAGAGCTAATCCTTCCATTAAGTCAAGATTACAAGATTTTAACATTCAGTTGTTGTGATCTCCTTGACTTGCAATTGTCTTGTCATTTGGGCAGACACATCTATTTGTCAAAAGCGGCAAAAAGAGTCTCAAGGAGGTGGAACATCAAAGAAACTCAAGCGAAGTCACAAGACCCTAAGCTTGCATCCCAGAAAGAACCACAAAACAGGTAAAATTAAAAATGAAACTGCTGCCTTTGTCTTATTGTTGTTGCCATTGTAGTTATTGTCGTTTTAGTTTTTTTATACCCTATTTTACCCAAAAATGTTTTTGTCAGTTCATTGTGTTTTGTCCAAATCCCCAGAATTTTATTTTCATTATTAGTCAGTAGATAAGAAATGATCTAGTTTAACTTTAATAGTTTAGTGAATTCATGTATAGATGATAATGGCAGGCAGGAATGATTTGGAAAATAATTCTAATTTACAAAACTTTCCACAGCCAACACATTTGGTGAGCCATCCATTTTCTTTAAAATAATTTCAAGAACCAATCACAGGCCTCAGTGACCTAAAAACTCCCTTTCTCTCACTCTCCAGCCAACAGCAGTGACAGTGAGGACCAGGCTATCAGTGAGGACACAGCCAAATCATCCACATCTAAGAACAGCACAGCTGAAATGAAGGCCATCAACTCACTTAAATGCTCTAGTCGGACACCCCTATCTCAAAAATACCACAAACACAGCGACTCTGAACAACTGCAGCCCAAAGAGCAGCATAGCAACAGCCGGGGAGCCCGCATCTATAAATGGAGTTTTCAAATGTGTGAGTGGCATATGTGGTTCAGATAATAACAGTTGACGTAGCTTACAAATCTCCTTTAAACTGTCATCACATTATTTTAATGGTTTATTGATTTAAATTTCTTCCTTTGTTTCACTTTCAAACCTGTTTTTCCAGCGGACCTGGAAAATATGAGTAGCCTAGAGAGGATAGCATTCCTTCAGGAGAAACTGCAGGACATCAGGAATCACTATCTCTCACTTAAATCCGAAGTGGCCTCCATTGACAGGAGACGAAAGCGAATGAAAAAAAAGGAGCGAGAAAGTAAGTTTTAAATTATTATATCTTGTAGTACTATATGATGGTGGATTCGTATTAGGACATATATGTAGTGTCATTTGGACAGGGACACTGTTTTATCAATGTGTTCCTGCTCTGAAATTAAGCAGTGGCTTTAAAGGAAATTTGTCTTTTAATTGTTTTTAACTTTTGTGTACCGGGTGAATAATATGCATGTCAGTTTACATGCAAGTAAACTGTTATAAAAGTTATGAAAGTAATTAGCATATTTTTTAATTAAGGTGTCTATTTGATCAACTATTTTAGCTTGCCTGAAATCTGCAACTCAAAGATATCATCAGACAGGTATCTCCTCTGGTTGTGCTAATACAGTCATATTGTTTCGTATGCTGTTGCACATAAACCAATAATTTCATTGTTTAAGATAACTTGAGGCTGTAACTATACATGCATTACCACAATCCTGAAACAGAAAAACATGGGACAATCTTGAAAATGTAAATAGTAAAACTAGGCTTTTATTTTATTGTAGACAGTATGAACCCAAGATAATTAATGTTTGGTCAACTTCATTTCATTTTTTTTTTATACATCTGTTCCTGCATTTCCACCCGCAACACATTCCAAAAAAAGTTGGGACAGGGACTGGTTTAGGGCTGGTAGTCTGGTATAAAAAATAATGATGTGATTTTAAACAGGTGATAGGCAGAGGATCTTCAGTATTTCAACAAATGTGTGAGAAAATTGAAATGTTTAAAAACAATGTTCCTCAAAGAAAGACTGGAAGGGATTTACATAGTTTTTCCCTCTACGTTGCATAATGTCATTAAACGATTCCGGAAATCTGCATTCAAGAAATCTTAGTGCATACAGGGCAAGGCGCAAGCCTAAGCTGAACACCTGTGATTTCCCATCTTTTAGACAACATTGCATCAAGAACCGTTGTTCATCAATAGCTTATATGACCACATGGGCAAGGATTACTTTGGCAAACCTTAGTCAAGGACTACAGTCAAGCACTAGGCAGTTACAGTCACAAATACTACTTAAAACTTTAGTGTGTAAACAAAGAAGCCTAATGTTAACCATGTCCAGAAGCAGCTTCGACTTCTCTGGGCTCGGAGGCATCTGGGATGAACCAGATGTGTATTGTGGTCAGACTAATTAGTATTCCACATCTTTTTTGGAAGAAATGGACATTGTGTTCTCTGAACCAAAGATGACCAACCAGAATGTTATCAGCAACAAGTCCAAAAGCAGGGGTCTCTCATTGAGATGTAAGAGCAACGAATGTTGCCTTCAAGAGGACATCTTATGCAGGGATTTCCATGCATTTTTCAACAATACATAGCAAAATCACATTTTCCCTGCATTACAAAGACATGGTTTGAATATTCTCCCCCCTCACAGTACACGGTTACACAGGCAAAAAAAATCTAAGTTTTTTTTGTGCCGTGACTACATTCTGACCATTTAACAGATCTTATTCATCAAACATAAATTTTCTCAGGAGATTGTGAGTTTGATCCCCAGTGATGCTACAACCATTTGTGCCTGGGAGTACAATTGACTTTGATCTCTTTCGATGGGTAGGATGGCCCTCCCTCTCCATCCATCACTCAGTCAGCACAATGCTTGCAAACATGGCCGTGTGAACATAACAGCCCATAACAGAACTGGCTGTGAGTGTTCTCTGACGAGCATTTAAAGCTATCCATTGCTGTTGTATGAGCTGCAGTTTAAAAAAGATGCAGTGGCAGACTTGACGTGACTGGGAGGAAGTATATGCTATCTTGGGGAACTCCTACCTATGGTTTGGAATTGTCCATGGCTATATTAGGGAGAAACTTTGGGGAAAAAAAACTGTTTGATTAAAAAGTAATGTAATCTTAAATTATGTCATGGGTTCACGGGTGTGTTCACTAGTGTATATTGCAATTGCAATGTGTATCAATGCAGTTGCAGTATGCTATTTTGTGCATATCCTATAACTACTCTCTTAATCCTCTCCTCTAAACATACCCTTGCAATTGCTAGAGTGTTAATTATCTCCCTTTGGAAACAGTCATGCCCCCAAAGCCCAGTAGTCACTGATTAATTTAGAACATACAGAATTAAAAAAGCAAAAAGTCATGGGTTTGTATATCTATATTTTTGAACATGTGTGTTGTATTTTTAATTATTACATTCTACAATTGTAACAAAATGATCAGTTTCACAAAGTGAATCACTCTGACTTAAGCAGGTGCAGCGATAGCTTCGTCGTCCTCCTCCTCCTCCTCCTCGCCATCGTCCAGCTCTCTGACGGCAGCGGTCATGCTGACTCTTGCAGACCCTACAGTGTCAGGCTCATCACAGAACTCTGGAGTTTCAGTGGAGTGCAGGTGACACAAAGAGAAAAGAACCTCTTGCACGGCGCACTTAACCAGCACCCATCTAAGCCTCTGACCTACTACCCCTCTTTCCGTAGGACCCAAACAGAAAAACCGGTGCACAAAAATGAAAAGAGAATTAAAGGATGGCTTCAAAACAATAGAGCCAGGCAACAAGAAGCACTATTTTGTATTGACAATTATCTCTGCAAACTAATTGCACTCAAGTGTACTTTTTTAAGGGATGGAAGAATGCATAAAACAATCTTTTTATGGAATAGATTTTTTTTGTTCCATTTTTCCTTTTGTCCTGTGGTCAAGTTCTGAGCAATAATTATGTCCATGTTGATTTATGTACATTTCCTTTTTGAAGCAAGTATCCTGCAGTGATGGCCTAGATTAACACATTGTTACTCCTGGTGTATGTATCTTTTTTCTTCGACTACAAATCAGTTTTCATTCAGTGGCCACAATCTAAATGTGTCAACATCCAGTTCTGATTTTCAGTATTATGCTGTTTAGATGTTGTGAAGGAGTTTATAGCCGAGGAAATTCACTGATAGCTATGTTGTGGATAAAGAAGTCTTCTTTTAAGGCATTTGCTGGGAGTAGTACATTGAAAGAGAGCAAAACCGAGAATTAACCTAGAACTAGAGGGCTGTTTTATTCGTTGCAGTAAAATGGGTCAGTATAATTAGCATGGGCCATAATACTGCTTGAATAATCAATAAAATTATTTAATGTTTATAGAAAGCCTTAAGGTAGAAATATATATTTATTGGCCCATCACCTCAAGCATGAATTACTTGAGCCTAAACTCCTGTAGAATCCCCCGAAATGTACTTGTCTTGTTATTCAAGACACTAGAGGAGTGCATGAAAAGTCATCATGCCAAGGGCTGTTTATTAATGGTGTTTAAATAATGCATATAAATGAATAAGTTGAATTCAGTATTTCTAAAGTAAAACTTACTGTTATGATTATAGACAGTTACATAGAGAAGTTAGTATCTTTTCTGGCAGCCAAGACTCTAAATGTATTTTACTACTGAGATATATTAAACAAAACCCCTGGGAATGGGGTATATAAACAGTATTGCAGTGGAAGTGCAGTGACCTAAAATGTTTGTTGGATATCACTTGCAGTGTCAGAATCAGCTTTATTTCACATGTAGTCTAGTGTATAATGTCTGCCTTATTTGTCATTTATGCGTTTTCCTGTCCCTTGGTTTAAAAAAAGCACTTCTTATTTGCTGAGGAAAAGCAAAAGTGACATGGCCAGTGGCATGTATGTGCAGTAAGTATGTACTGAGAATAATAAGGTTGGCTAATGATCGTTTAAAGATCAAAGAAAGTGACCATCTTATATGTTATTTCCATGTGTGTGTTGCTCATCTTTCTTACTGGCAGTAATATTATAATCAACACTTACTTGTTCAAGTGTACAGGAAGTTGTTTCTGTTCTAGAGAAAAAATAAGTTTAGTATGATCAAGTCTCAGCCAAATTAATCATGGTGCTCTCACTGCTCTTATAGAACAGACTTTTCCTTGAAATTATGTATTTAATTGGGGAAAATAGTTCTGTCCTTCAAAAGTCATTGCTTTAGATTACCATACTCTGGCCAGGGCGAAGGGTACAATAACAAAAAAATTAACCAAAAAAAAGTCATAACTAAATAAGTGTACAATACAGACAGCATCGCTAGTGTTTCCTTTGTATAGCCTACCCATAGTACCATAACTTGAAGGTCTGTCCTGGTTGGCACTTGTTTGTAATTGTATGCTTTTGTTATACATTTGTATATTAAGAGGTGTGTTTTGAGTCAAGCTATTTAATATCTTGCACTGTTAATAATATGTACTTTCTGTACAGACAGTTTTACTGTTTTAACTGTAGTGTCTGTGTACATTTTGAAGGAAACAGCATGTCATTTTCTCTTTATTTTGTTTTTGCCTTAATGTGGCACACCTTAGTTTTTACTTTAATTTTCATACTGTTACACAATTTATCGTTCCTGTTTAGTCGTCATTTGTTTCTGTTTAAACTGTGCTTGTATTAGGCTTTTTAAATGTGATTTGAAGGTATTTTCCAATCTGTACATGGCCTGTAAAGTTTTATGGATCTTTACAAAAATGTTCTGAGACCATGCGTAAGAGAGTGAGAATGTGACAAAGATCTATCATATTTATTAGGTTCATCAAAGGATGGAATTTGTGTAATTTATTGTACAAATGTAAGCAAAAAATCCTCGGTTTTAAATAAATGCATTTGTGAGTTCTAATCTTGACTTTTGCATGTAGTAGTAGAATAGCTAAAAGAATCCATCTCACAGAGGCACATCAATCAGCCAACCTTGGAGATACATTGGTAACCCTCATTTACAGCATAGCCAAGCATTTATAGTTATAAATTATAAAGTGACTGAAAATATTAAAATGTTATTTAATCAGCTTAAAACAGACCAAATAAGGTAAAATCAAGGTCAAAATGAATAAAACAAAAGTAAAATATGAAGAATAAATAAACTATTAAATAAGACAAATACAACCATTTGTAAAATGATTGAATAAAATAATGAAAATAAAGTAAAAGAATTTTAGATACAGTTTCAGGCTATGTGCAGGTTGTTAGAAATTAAGAGTTTAAAATGGTCATGAGACACAAGTAAGTGTCCTATAGTAAATTCAACTTGCTGGTGCTTTGGAGCTAAAAGCAAATTTTTCCAGTTCAGTAACAACTCGACAATGACAGTTGATCGAGTCATCGGATCATGTGTAGTAATTCCCATTATTTAACTAGATCAGGGATGATATAGGGTGGCATATAACCAGAGATTGCTTTATAAATAAAAATAAACCATTGTGTTTTCTGCCGCACTGCTATGGTGGGCCAGCCAACTTTTTAATACAGTCTGCAATTATGTGTTCTGTAGGGGTCAGCAATAATCAATCTCAGAGAGAGTGGTTATACACTTGAGTGGTTTGAGGGTGCTGGACTGTATCACTTTTTTCTGAGATTCATGTTTATTTATTACATCACCATAGTCAAGGAGAGACAGTAAGTCTGCCTCCATGTTGCTCATGCATAAGGACACAATAATAAAACTTTACCCAGGATTGATCCTTGTGGAACTCCTCTGGTTATGGGTATTAAAGGCAAATAAACATTTGGCAGACGCACTTGTCCAGAGCCACTTACAGTCATTAGTTACAGGAATAGTCCCCCTGGAGCAACTGAGGGTTAAGTGTCTTGCTCAAAGACACAATGGTAGGAAGTGGGGTTTTCATCAGGCTCACAGGCAAGTGTTTTACCCACTAGGCTACTACCACCAGTAGTGGTATTCCAATTTGTTATTCCCCAATACCCAATTTGTTATATGCCCTCATGCCTGGTTTCTCAAACTGTGCTGGTCCGTGGCAGGGTTACTGCCGGTCCGTGGACTCCTGCTTCAGTCAGATCAGTTCTGCTCTCAGTGCTTCTGTCACTGCGTGCCACGCACCGCCCCTTGTTTTGGCATTCTAGAATGTTGAGCATTCCCGCCTGTGAGAGTTTGCTCCTTTGCCTCATTCACTCTAAACCATTCACACTCACGCGTTACAAGATGCAGGGGTGTTGGAAGCATTTTTAATGTGGGGAGGACACACTGGTGGGGGGTCTGGAACCGGAGATTTTTTAGTTCAAACACCTTACCAACACACTGCATCATTACGATTCGTACTTCCCCTCAAAATCCCTTCTCACGGAAAAGCCGTACGCAAGCCGTTCGCCACTCCAGAGATGAGTGATCTGCCCCCTGTGGTGATGGATAAACATTTTAAGCTCTCATGCGATGCTGGTCTACAGTAGAGACGCAGCTGGCTTTCTCTGCCCGAGTGAGATGGCAGTGAAAACTGTTGTCTTACCTTTTCCCATGTCTGTGCGATACCGCGTTCTCACTTTCTCAGCCACAAAAACAAAGTACAGAAAAAGGCTCAACTCAGAAAGCACACTCCAAGTGGGTTTGTCATCATGCCTCCCTTGTTTTGACCAGTTAGTGGAGAGAAAGTGGGCACACCAATTGCATTAGAATGATGATTTTATATTTTTGGTGCCAAATAATCCTTGTGGGTGACTAGGCCTGTAATTTAATTTAGGTTAAAGGTCAGCTTGCAGTTCTCTCAGATGTATGCTCCCTTTCCAGTTTGTGCTGGGACTGTATAATCAATCACCATTAGGCCTACATCTAGTCATGGGTCTCTAGGTTTTCTCAGTTTCAGGTCCTATGTCTCTGATAGGCCTGTATGTTTAGCATTAAAGTGTATGTATGTTATTGGGGCACCGTTTGGCAGTGCTTGATGTTTAAAAGCATCATTAAAAAAATATAACACAAAAAGGTAAAAAATTGTTTTCTTCATTCTTATTTATAGGCATAGGCCCATAATGATAATAGTAGCTAAATTACTACATATCTGTATATTTGCAGGTCATTTGGTAATAATCTAAAATTCAGCCAAAGCACTCCTTGTATGTCTCGTTATGGACCTGCCCACTAAAATTAATGAGATCCCATATTATTCTTCACCTCTAAACAGTTTCTTTATTTACTATTATGGGACTGCCCATTGAAAGTGAAAGTGAACATTCCATCATGTCCCCATGTCCCCACACGTATCCATCCCCTCATCCAAGCCCTGTATTCGTCTTTCCCTTTTTTCCTCAATACTGTTGTCACGTTGAGGATCAGAACTCTGGCTTGAGTCGCCCAAATGTAGCGTGAAGGAAGAGCCCAAACGCGGATATCA
>JBBPCX010098128.1:0-23536 GCA_037974365.1 Hydrocynus forskahlii
AGTAAGACAACATGCATAAAGAGGATGATGTGGACAAAATACTCATTTGCCTAATAATTCTGCACTCCCTGTATAAAGAATATATAAAAATGGTATCAAATAAATAATTTATTAATTTTAACTGAGATAAAAGTTAATAATTCTGGTATTGATGTAACATGTCAGTTCAGCTGAAATGTTCTGTTTAACAACAATGTAACAACAATGTAAAGGATCCTGATGGGGCAGCAGGTTTCATGTGACTAATTCTAGATACTTCTGATGGTTTGAGTGATCTTTTGTTTATTTGTGTGTGTCGACAGCTCTGCTTGCAGTCCACAAGCTATTTTCTTTCAACTCTTGTATGTGAAGAGGAACTCACTCGCTAATTCGTATTCATAAGTGAAATTGAGGTTAACCTCCAGACTGCAGCTGTGTTTATATAGAAATCACTATTCAAATTTTGTGACACAAACTCTTAAAATAGCTGTCTGTTTTAACCGAGCTGCCTGCCAGAAAACACATTTGTACATTTTCCGCATAAGCCTTGCAGACCTTGCAGGGTCATGGATAGTTGTGTTGTTTACTATTTGTTACACGACACCAAACATCAAATACATTCAGAAGAATTGTTTGGGTTGTATACACATCATAAATCTACTTAAAAGGAATCAGAATCAGAAAGCTATTGATCCTGGAGAAAATTGCTTATGTTACAATTGCACAGAGACAACAACAGTATAAAATATAAAGTCTGTGAGAGTCAATAAAAACTTAATATTAATACTCAGTATTAATACTATACTATTCTGTTCAGTGAATTACTAGTAACACAGATAGTGGTTTGGCATTTTATGTAGTAGAGGTCAGTAGTTGATCAGTAACATAAGTAGTAGTATGACTATTGCACATAAAGGAGCCAAAATAAAAAAAAAAAAATAATAATTGGACTACAGCCTACACTGCACTACAGAACTACACTACAGGCAAAATAAAAAATTATGAACTACTGCGGCCTCTGTTGTGAACTTGCCTCCTCACCTACAACAGTGGTGTGACAATAGTGGTTAGTAAGAGATGCAGTTGTGGCACAACTGATGATGCATCTCAAAAGCAGGAATAACGTTACAAAAGCCACAACTGCTTTGGGGCAAAGGTTTGACTGTTAGAAATGTATTTGCTACTTGTGGAAAATAGCAAATGTGGTGGGTCCAGTGTTTGTATGCTGCATAGGTGCAATGCTGGGTGTTGTGGTGAGCAGACCCCGTAGGACAGAAAAAAATAATTTTGTCAAACTAATGAGGCACAAATGTAGGGTTACAAAATTCAAGTTAGGCCTGAATGTCCATTTAAATAAACTTGTAATCATCTTAATTCTTCCAGGCCTGCAGTTCACGAATGTTGGCAGGTTAATTGAAAATCTTGAGCTCACTCAAAACCTGCAAATCATTTCACTTCAAAATTATTTGATTCACATAGTACTTCTGGGTTGTTTTTTTTTAATATTTTTAGAAAGATCAGCAGATTATTAATAATTGAATTATGTTCTCCCATTAACATATTCAAACTGTGCTCCAGCACTGATTGCCTGCATTCTGTTGTCTGTCCATTATAGTCCTCTCCTTGCCAAGCAGATGACTCATCAAAACGAGCTGCTGCCAAGCCACTTGAAACTGTGTATTATTTTAGCATCGTTGTGTATTTTATGCTGACTGAGGAAAAAGTGGAAGCACTGAGCAATAACACATTGCTTTACACAGTGAAATCCTGGCCTCAGGAGAGTCCTCTTCAGGGCACATTGTGTGGACATGATATCTGGGTTGTTACCAGAGCTGGGCAGTTAACAGAAAATGTATCAAAACTGGCATTTAGAACCATATACTGACTTGATATTGCTCATGTTGATTAATCTGGTTAATACTTTCCCCAATGCATGTTCAGTCGACTGCCTCCACCCAATCCAAGTAAAATTAATCTGCCTTAACTCAAAGTGAAGCTGGCCGCATGCATGATACGACTGCAAACATCGAGCCAACAAACTGGACTCAACCTGAGCAGCTTACACCTAAATGGAGCGCCACGTCAGTCATTTGGCCAAATTTTGGTTTCAGTGAAACCACAGTGAGTTTAAACACCTCGTTAAGACCGCTGACAGAAGATGTGCTCCGTCATCGCAAAAAAGTAATTTTCTGTGCAGTGTACAAAACGTGGGAAGGAAGCTGCTGAACTAAAATCTGTTTGGTACTTTGTAGCCTCTTCGGATATCTGAGCTAGTAACACAGTGGAGTTGTATTTGAGACCTACCTTACCCTGCACTGATGTTGAATGGACCCCGCACAACAGATGCCTTGAGACATCTTATTTTCCAGATGATCGTCAAAACTCAATGGATGAAAACAGGAGCAATGTTTTGGGGGAATAATGTAATGGTTCCGGCGCCCATGGCTAACAGAGAAGGAACAGTCTGTAGTGGCAATTTTTGTTGGAGTCTGTGTGAGTAGTGGTTTGAGTTGTGGCTTGAGAGTCTCCAGTCCACAGCAGTTGGAGCAACAGTGTCCGTCAGAGACTTTGAGCAACAACAGCTCTTGGCTGGGGTTTGGGAGCACATGGCAGCTGACCTGGTCCAAGACAGGTCAGCCGTCCCAGACACAAGAGCACGCTCAGACACTGGCACCCCACACTCCGCCATCAGCATCCTTGAATAAGTTTACTTAAATTCTCTATTCCTATAACTTCGTGGCTCTATACCCTTCATCTAACAGGAAAAGTTAATTATAGAAAGCTTGGGTAAACAAGTAGACTTTCAGCCTACACTTGAAAACATTAACCGGAAGGTTATACCAAAGCTGGGGGTGGGGGGCTTTGTACAAAAAGGCTCTTCCCCTCGCTGTAGCTTTCATAATTCTGGGAACTCACAGAACACCTTGACATGTGAGTGTGAAGGTTCACAACAGGAGACAAATTCACAGGGGTGTTTGGAGGCAAGCCAATTCAAGCATTTATATGTCAATAACTGTGCAGTCAGTCTAAAATTTGATCGAAAGCCAATGTTGTTTTGATAGTATCGGACAAATGTGGTCAAATTTCCTGGTTTTACTGAGGACTCTGACTCTAACTGAAGTTTGTTTGGGTACTTGTTGGAGCAGCCTGACAGCAGGGCATTACAGTAATCACATCTGGTGGTAATGTAGTGGTGATCTACAATTTTTCTGCATTTTTTCTGTAGAGATGTTTCCTTTTCTTAGCTGAGCAATGTTTCAAACATGAAGAACAGCTATTTTAATTACAGCAATTATATCTGCATCAAAGAATATTTCTGAATCAATTGTGACAGAAAGATGTTTACAGTTTTCACCAGAGAAACTGAGAAACTAACAAGAAATAACATTAAACCTGACTGTTTCTTGTAGCTTAAGGACCTCTGTTTTTGCGCAGGACAAAGCTGACATCCAGTTTTTTTTTTTCCTACCACATAATTCTCAACCTTATTTAATTTAGGTTTAACAGTCTGGTTTGTCTGATATACACAGCTGTGTGTCATATTTGTAGCAGGAGGCTAATCCCAGTGGCAACATGTATAGTGTGAATAATAGAGGTCCTAGGACAGAACCTTGCGGGACTCTGTACATACTGAGTAAAATATAAAGTCTTGCAAGCTTACTTAATGAAATCTCACCAGTAATAACCAGGCCTCTTTTAGCAATAATAAACCCTCCTTAGCCTTGCTTATATACCAAAACCTTTAAACCAGCAGTTATTAAGCCTCTGATGAAACCAGATCTTGATCCATTTGAGTTATCAAATCGCAGACCTTTTTCTTAACTAACATTTATTTCTAAGATATTATTGAAAGTAGTGGCCCAACAGTCATGGTTTTATTTCATAAGAATTACAGTCCTAGGAAAGAAAGTAAACTATCTTTTACTGTGTGGCTTTGTAATAGTGTAGGGTCTATGATGTCAAATGCCACATAAAGGTTGAGCAAAACCAGCAAAGATACAAAGCTTTTGGTGTATAGCCAAGCCTAAGGAGGGTTTATTATTCCTAACAGAGGCCCAATTATTACTGGTGAGCTTTCTTTATGTAAGCTTGTGGGACTTAAATTGAGTGTGCACGTAGATCATTTTGATCAGGAGATAACTGTAGTGAGCTCTGCCTGTTGAACTGGGTATCAGTTCAAGTCTCAGTTTCTCTGCTGCAGCAAAACTTTGATCAGTATCTGCATCGGCTGTATCAGGCAGCAGATGTGGTGGGGTCTTTGTATAAAACCATGCTGAAAGGTCATCTAGGTTTATTTTTGTTAGATTCAATGAAAGATGACATGCCGCGGTAAGGATTTCAGATGCCAGTCTAACTTTCACAAATTTTCCTTTATGGTACATGGAGCAATATTATTCAAAGTGGATCTAAAAGTGTCCTCTAAGCATTCGGTTAGGTTATCCAACTCTGGTGGACCAGATGGAGAGCCAACTGAGGTTGTTAAATCTGGGAGGCTTTCAGTGAAACCAAGAGCTGAGGCGGATGTTATTGTATGACTCATACGAAAGCAAAGGGAAGTAAATACTTAATGGCTAAGGTGAAACTTATATCCGTTGAGGTAATGATTACTGTGGTGTTATAGATCTATATTAACACCAAGGTTCAAGATTAAATCAAGGGTGTGACTCCAGTAATGAGTGAGCCTCATTACATATTGGGGAAAATGCAGATTTCAGTGGAATGTGTTCTATATCAGGGTAAATTAAAATCTCCTCCACTCCTCTGGTGCATTCAGCTGCCATCCCTACACACAAGGTAAACCCAGTCCTGGTAGAATGAGCTGCCAAAGGTTACCAGAGCAGCAGAATCCCTCTCTAGCTTGAAAAACCTCCTGAAGACTCATCTGTTCAGAGAATGTACTGCATGTAATTTAATGTAATTTCACCATCTATTATTACTTTGCTACCATTTACTGCAAGGTTAGCTAGGAAACCACAGATTCTCATATGAGCTCTGTATAAGGCCCCGGTGGTCATAGATAGTAATTAGAGAGAAAGATGTCTTATTTGTATCTGGATTAGTTATATTAACAAATAGAATTTCAAAAGAAGTTGGTAAAACTAAAAAATGGTAAAACCTGTTTTGATTAATATCTGAGCCAGTTTCATGAACACTTGCTATGGCTACCACTTAGAGGAAAATATAAAATGTTATTTGAGTCCTAGCATTTTGACGAAAATGTTAAAATGTCAAATCATATAATTCACTGTACAATCCATTACAGTCCTTTCATGGAAACTAAGCTGCAAATCAGCCCATTTTGAACTCACTGTTTTTGTGACAACACAAAAACAACACACTTGAATATATACATACACCATTCACACAGGAAGTGTATATGAATGAAGCATAATATAGGCTAGCCAATCAGAATCAGAGTTTTTGGTACATAAAACTACATAAATGCCCCGAGTACACCTAAGGAAAAACCAAATTGTAAATTTTATGCACACCTAATAACACTTATTGTCACAAAAAAGTACTGTACATTTTCGTCATCAAGGTTAAAAAAAAAATGTAAATGTATTCTCAAATGTAAAACATGGTCCTTAAGGCCACACGGTGTAAAATAAGAAGAAATTAAAAGAAAACACGATAAAAACTGTGGGGATTGCGGTACAATTATGTTCACTAATGGTACTACATACTCATGAGGGCACGGCCTGCTGAAGAGTGCAAAGTAAAACGTCTAAATAGACTAAACATTTCAAATAAGGGTAATTCACTAGGTGGCAGCACATATTTGTCTAAAGTCCAATAGTAAATACTGGAGTGAGCAGAGAAGCTCTGGTCCAGTTTTGGGTTCCGATCTGACAGTGTTCCTCTTTTTATTTAAAACATTTGGGGAACTTTCTATTGTCTACACTATTTCCGTATGAAAAACTTCAGAAATGACCTGGCTGGTTTCAATATCGGTCAAAGCCACAATTAGACAGTAAGCTATACTGGGACATACTGGGCAAGAAACTGCTTGCGAACTGTTTATCTTGATTGTAAATTTGACTTTGCCTGCAAAATGGCATAATTAGAATAATGGCCAAGCACAGTGTACCAGTGAAAGTTGTCAGTAGGGCAAGACTCCTATATAAAATATATAAACATATGTAAGTTACATTAAGTTATGCTTACAAATGTATTCGGTTTTTTTTTAAAACAAAGTATGTACATTCAACCCATAAACAAATGATTTCACACATGCCTACCTCGTTTTTATAGTTATAGATGTTGAAATGCGTCCACACAGCAGCAGGACCTTACCTTGCAGGTTTGAGAGGATGAAGTAGGTCGAAGGATTTTCTGACCAGCAGATGGCAATATACCGTTGTTTGAACACCAAACAGACGAGTAAATCCTTTCTTCTGTGGAGGATCACATCACCCACCCAGCAGAGGAGCCATGGCTGGTTCAGGAGACGTGGAAGATTTTATTTCACAAAACAGGCATTTGTCAGACCTCGTCGAGTCATTTCGGTCCATTTCAGAGAGCGATAAACACTGGAAATCTAGGAGGGAGTTCATTTACAGAAACATAAATGACTATGAAGATCCTCACCTTGATCATCTCCTGGCTTTGTCCATGGTCTGGGCCAACAACGTGTTCCTGGGCTGCAGGTGAGTGACTGTGTTTTGTGTTCCTGAATCAGATTTATACTGACGATATAGTGTTCCTACGTAGGGTTTACAATCAGAGATCCCCGTTATAAGGTTCCTCCAGAAAAAAAAACCTTCACTACCTTATGTAAATAGGAGGTGTAGAACATGGGTAGACGTTGGTAAGACCAGGAAATTGAATGTATTGCATTTAGGAGATACATGCAGTTCCAAGGGGTATTTAGAGAATGCTCCGAGAACCGTAGCGTGTTGAAGGACTAGGTACACTAAATGGACAAAGGTATAGGGACACCCTTTTAATAATTGAATTTAGGTGGTCTCTCACCTCCAGTGAATGCCAATTTTAATGCTTCAGCAGACTAGGAAATTTTGGACGCCGTGCTTCCAGCTTTGTGGACCCAGTTTGGGGAAGAACCTTTTCTATTCCAGCATGACTGTGTCCCAGTGTACAAATCAAGCTCCATAAAGACATGGTAGATTGAGTTCAGTGTGGAAGAACTTGAATTTTGTGGGAAGGCGAAGAGGGACCAACTCAACAATAAAATCCATTTTTTTGTATACAGTGTCATTAAAGTCCCTGTTGGTGTAATGGTCAGTCGTTACACTGTACATCCAGCTACAAAGGGCGATTAGACGACAGTTTGGCTCCTTAGTTGTTTGTACACCAACAATCACTGACCACCAGTGAGGAAGTCCTCAGCAAAGATCCTCCTATATAAGTCAATAAAAACTCTTGAAGTCTGATTTTGTGCCATGCAACAAATGCTCCCGAGAACCGTAGCGTGAAGAACCATTCTGTATTGAATGATTTGGTAGGTCCCGTTTGATAGTTTAGAAAAATGTAATTTTTGCTTTAACATGAGCATTTTGGGGTGCAATTTTGTACTAGTTTATTGGTGTATGTATCTCACAGGGAGTTCAGTAGGTTCTGTGCCACCTCATATTTATACCCTGGTGAACCAGAAGTCACATATTTTATCATTTAGCAGTTCCTAAATACCTGACTATAAATCAACAGTGACATATTAATAGGAACATGCTATTAGGGTTTTTGCTTTTCTTGAATGCATTTTCTCCAATTTCTGTTGCAATTTGGCCAAAATGAATAAACTTGTCAACTCCCTGATAGGACATTAGGTGCTGCATTTTCTGATTCTGCATTTTTATAAACAGCACTAAGGATTGTGTCAGGCCTAGTGTGCAGTAAATCTTTACGGTCACAGCTTGCTTGGGCGTTTTTAAAGCTTGTGGACTGTGTGCACTTGTGAAAATGCAGGCATTAATTTGCAATGTGGAAATTATGCAAGACTGGAATGCAGACTTGTATTTGAATGGAAAAACTCAGAGAATAGGGTTGAGTTGTTGGTCAGTATCATGTGGCTTGTAGTTATACTTTTAACTTTCGCTTGATTTGCCCATTATTTAGTGTCTTATCTGTAAATATTGTTCCTTTTGTCTTCATCCTAGATACAGTCCAGATCTACTAGATAAAGTGAAGGAGATGGCCGAAGGAATTGTGGTTGAAGATGCACCTGTTTTTAAAACCCGAGATGAAATTGTCAAGAACCAGCAGAAGGTACATTTTGCTCTGTAATGACTAGACCTGTTCCTTTGTATCACAAGAAGCTGCAAAAAGCCTCAACTGTGCAGGATAGAACTTTTGCATTGTATACTGTTTTGATAAACATCCTTTGTAGTCTATAAAAACTGACTGACAAAAAAAAAACTATTAAAAGACAATATCTCCATTTTCCTCGGACAGTTGGCTGAGTATGGTGTTATGTAATAGTACTCGCGCACAAAGTTTGAACCTCAGTCAAAATAAATTACATATGATAAATTATGTATACAGGGAATATACTGCAAATATGCTTTTTTCCCCTCTTATTTTTTAGGAAAATGTTTTAGAAAAAATTAAATGTGCCATAAATGCACAGGCTACATTTTTGCAATTTTGTTAAATTCAGCAAATAAAATGCATAAGAGTAACTGTGCATTACAACTTTTGTACAGGATTATCTATGTGATTGCTTTTTAAACCTCAAACATAAGTTATTAGAATTATCAGTATAAAATTTATGCACATTTAAATAATCTCTTTCCTATGTTAGGTAAAAAAAAAAGAAAAAAGTTGGTGCAGGTACTTATACACTTTGAAAGATGTGCCTGGAATGGTCAGATAATGCATTGACCTCATGATTTTTTTCTGACATCCTACAGAGGTGACACCTGAGCTGCCAAACAAGATGTTTTGCTTCTGATGAACCTGACTGATGAACAACCCTGGAAAAGGACAAAGAGCCATGGCAGTAGATGTTATTCACAAGTGATAGGAATTGTTTAGCAAGTTTTACCTCAGAATAGCAAGTTTTTTTAAATCTGTTTTAACTTGGAATGGAACGTTTTTGAGGAAAGCAAGTTTCAGCAAAATTTTATAACTTTTTTTTCTTAACTCAAACCTATGTATTTTAAACTTCATGACAACAAACAGCCTTTTTTATGTGAATGCAATTTCAAAAGGATTTTACCATCAATAAAAACTATTCAAAATCAAAGTCTGAAAAAATGTATTTTGCTTATACAGCATACAGTATAAATGCTTTGTAAGATAAATTCACAAAAACTAACTTCATAACATATACCTCATGGAAACGGTCACAATATAATCCATACTTTGCTTGAAAATCCACGTATTTTGTATAGGACAATATATTCATTAATGCACATTTCACTTAGTTTATTTGCAGCCACATACAAATGAAGGTGCGTGTTAAAGAATATCAAATGAGACATGAGCAAAGTTAATCCAACCAAACCCTGACATGGGTAGCATTCCGTAAACTGGAATTAATTGCTACCACTGCTGAAACCCTTGTCAGCTCATTCATTGTTTGTGATTTAGGGTATTCTGTAAATAATTTAGGGATATATTTCCTTATCCATTTTTGCCAACAGTCTGCTTAATTAAAAAAAAAAAAAAAAAAAAATTGAAAGTCTAACAGCAACGGTCCAACAAAACAGCAAATTCTGTCAGCAATAACTTACCATGCAATAAAAAAGTCAAACCAACAGCACAATTTCAGCAAAATGTTGGCAAATATCAGGCCCTACTGATTGTTCCTTTCCCCCTTACAGAACTTCAACTCTTTTGATGTCAAAAAAATCGTCATGATGAGGTAAATGAAAGATTGAAGTAACCGATATGCAGCGCCAGAGCAGAGATTTCAGCATTAGGAGTCAACCCAGCTTTGCTCCACAATTGCAGAGACCCTCTTCTCATACTCCCGCTTGTTTTCTTGATAGAGCTGTGCTGCCTGGCTGTTGGCTGGGCTGTTGGGATTGGGCTCATCCAGCAAGGACTATAAAGAGAAAATACCTTTGTTAAAAAATTTTTAAAAAAACACCCAAAACATTCTTATTTTTAAACATGGAAGACAAGACATGGAAACTGCTTCATACTTCAATCACATCCTACTGAAACAAATGAATTATAGCTTCTCGAGCAAATTCTGTTCTGAATGTGCACAAACACTCGCTCAGAAACTATCAGTCTGTCCTGCAATCATAAACTTCATAAACTTTCCAGTGTGGACAAACAGTAGTCATAACTATTGTGGCAGCAGATTGTAAAGAGGTAAAAAGCGACTTTGCTACTTAGGGTACTTAATTTTAAGTAACAAAGATGTCAAATGTCAAACCTGCCAATGTTCAATTTGATGTATTCACCCTTATAGTCACACATGGACACACCACAGCACAGTGTGAAATTCTTTCTCTGCATTTAACCCATTCACCAAGTGAAGCCGGGGGCTGCCGCCAACGAGGGGCACCCGAGGAGCAGTGTGTGGGGACGGTACCTCACTCAAGGGAACCTCAGTGGTGACGCTAGCAGTTGGGATTCAAACCCACAACATTCTGATTGCAGGGCCAACGCCCTGCCCACTAGGCCACCAGCTGCGAAGTGGCAAGAAAGAAAATCTGATTCCCACCAGCCTCTCTCTTGTCAAATATATTTTTAAGAATGCCATGCTAACTGGCTCGCCAGACTACGATGACACTTAAGGACAAATGTTCAGCGCTTCACAATTTAACGGGAAACAGAATCAGAAAACTTTGATCCCGGAGGAAATAAACAGTGCAACTGCAAATAAATATAGACAGAATTGGTAATGACATGCCCTGAAATGTTCTATAGCCACCAGAGTTTAAGTGCTACAGTTTAAGGCGAACAATTCCCCCTTGTACTGTCCACACTAACCTCAACAGGAGTGTCAGGACTGCACACGTGCTTTCTGGGTTCACAAACACTTCACGAAGGCTGAAACTAATTTATGGCTGAATACAAAAAAGCTCTGCAAACTCTTTACATACAGAAAGTAGTATTTTGAGGAAAAATACTTTTATATATTACTATAGCAACTGTTTCAACAGAAACACTATCCTTAATTCTTTATATTATGTTATTACTTTACTTATATATTACCTTATTACATTATTACTTATATTACTATTATAATAAAAATAATAATACATGGAAATTGTTGCTAACCTACAATATATTTGCATACACATACAATACTATATATTTTTTTGTATTAGTTTTAAAGTTGTATTAGTTTTAAAGGACTCCGGAAGGATTACAGTGCCTGTATTTGTTTTAGAAATGAGGAATTTATGGAAATTTAGGAACTGAGATTCCATATTGTTTTCCTTTGCTTGATGTGGGAAAGACAGATGAATTAAAATAATTTGATCTGTTTTAGGTATGTTCAAATCCAGAATGTTCAGCTCTTATGCAGAAATGGTTTTGTGGTATATCTGTAATTTACTATCTGTAAATTTACTGTATTTTCTGTGTAAAAAAATCTTTATGAACATCTTCTAAATGTGATGATTCCATCATTTTCCCCAAGGGTTGTAATTACAAAATGTTAATAATGCTGCAGCCAATAATAAATGATTAGCGGTCCATTTTTAAACAAATGAAGACTCTACAAATACTGCAATGCAAGTTAAAAATTAAAATGCAAAAAGTTATTGCCAAGAATGATCACTCACCTGGATAGATGTTAGAATAGATGATACATCATATGTAGGACTCCATCGATTCTGAAGAATGTCTAAACATATACTGCCATCTGCATAAACTGTGGGATCAAAAAATATTTTTCAGTCAAAGATAATGCAAAACATTAAGGGTGCATACTTCATAGGAATCTAGAAGTAGTTCCAAATCATCTAATCGAATAATATGCATCTGAGGTAATCGATTCCTGAGGAAATCGATTCAGTGGCGGCATGTTTTTCTGACAGCTGCATATTGCAAAAATTCAGGCGTCCTGACTTCAAACTACATGTCTCCGCTTCTGAAAACCTTCAACATGAAGGAGTCAAAGGGAATAAGAGCAGTTCAAAGCGTGGCTTCATTTTACAAAGAAATATGTTGAGTGCTACTTGTAAGTAAGGGTGGAAACACCAGCAATACTTCGAAACGTCTTTCAATGCAGTCGCAGATTCAGTCATTCGCGAATTCACAGAAACCATAGATATACTCCACATTTTTATTTCTTTTGTGACGTCTAGGACTACTCCACTGCAACCCCACTGCTCACTGCACACTATAAAAATAGGCATTTTTATTCCACAGCATTTTCACTGTGGAATGTTGGGGTTTTAGTGTATTTGACACTACACTCTGGTGCCACTGCTTTGCAATCCATCAGCATGTTTATTACTGAGAGTAAAAATCCTTTAATAATAACTTTGGCTCCAGACAGATTTAGCAGATATGAAAACTAAATTCTGTAAAAATATTTTAGATGATGACTCAACCATCAGCTCAGAACTGTTTATCAGTTGGATTTATATTTGAAGTGAGCATTTTCAAAAACCTATACATGTCATCTGTCATGTTTTAGCAAGTTATGTTGCTGCTCTTGAATGCATCCCGACAAATAAATACAGTGAATCGTCACCCAGTATTCAGATCAGGTGAGGCCACATGGCTACATGGTTTAATTTTGTAAGTAAGCTATATATTATTATTACCTGTACTGAATGAAGATATTTTCATTTATCCAAAACAACGCAGCTTCAGTCTGATTGATATGAAATCAAACTCATTGATATTATAACATTATTTGGAAAATAAAGGTATTTTTTTCCCCAACTTCACTTCAAAGTTATTTCCTTTTAAGAAAACAAGCTTTGTAATTTAACACGTTTTAATGTTATTGGCCAAACATTCTACACTATGTTCAGACTCTGAATTGAATCTTAGAAATTCACAATAATGTGTTTTGCACTCTTCTCGATTAAACAGTGGTTTCAATGGGGTGAGTGGCCTGTAATTAAGAATTAAGAAAACAAACTAAATGCACAACAGCCTCACAACGTTTCAGTATATTTTCTGGGATATCGGTGCTTAAACAATGAATGACTGCATGTTTTGTTTGAAACAGAGCATAATTAGTGCTGTTTTATTATATTTAGTCAAATAGAGAAAGGTGTGAAATGCTGGATAAAGAACCTTTGTACTTTCATGGTTGTTTATAATGTGTCTCCAATGGCTCTTTTTTCCAACTTGTTATGTTGAAGTTAAAAAAAAATTATATATTGTCACATCATGCACATTGTGAAAATAGCTTGATACATTATATGATAGTTTTGTCATTTTGTCTCCTCCCATTATTTAGGAACTAACAAAACTATCAGTAAACACTCACCATTTGGGTGGAACATTTTGGAGATAAAACGAACTGTCGGAGGCTTGTTGGGATATTCTTCTGAAAATTCTATCACAAGCTTAAATGTTCCTGAAGGAAGATACACAGTTAAAATAATAATCAATAATTGGCAAGCATGAAAGTAGCTAATCCATAGACAAAATTATCTCTGGGAACAAACTGGATGATGAATCAAAAGACAATTACAATATAATGATGATGTGTGTTAATAGGTCTGACACTGTAAATCTATTAAGTAAGATTTTATTTTTCATACAAAACCTGTCTTCAGGGAATTGCATGTACAATAACCCCGAATACGAGTTTACCTTTACATGTTCTTTAAGGGTAATGTATTAAGTTGAGTTTTAAATTAAATTAAAATGTTTTGGAAGCATATTTGGGGGCATATGTAGGGTTTCCACTATACACATTTTATAGCCTTTTCTTTTTACCACATCACAACAATGCAGTTTTTCACTATACGCTGGTGCTCTTGGAACGTAACCGTATATAAGAACTATAGCCTAGAAATTAAAATAGCCTCTTCATTAAACAAAGCAGATGAGAACATGCTGTAGACTAATAAACGGTCACAAACATCAGTCTTCTGAGTATGTTTCCTTTTTTATAAATCTCTTTAGAACCCGATTTTGAAAGGCAGAGTTGCAGTGCACTGCAGCTATCATTATAATAACCCCTAATGTATACAGTGGGTTAGGTTATACTATGTTATTTACTAAATAGCACCAAATACAAATGGTTTACATGAGACACAGAAACGTTCAAATCACTAAAAATGGCTGAACCAAACCAAACACGGCTGAATCAAACCAAAATGGGGAAAAAAAGCAGTTAATAATTAAATTTGATCTAAATACGTAACTAATTTGCCATTTGTTTCTGGGATCCCTGATTCTATGTCCAACAACACCTGAGTGAATTAATCACTTACTGATTAATTCACTTACTGGTTTGTCTAAGTGGGATTTGCATGCATTTCTTTTAATGTAATACAGTAATTGGCTTACCATCCTCAAATGGTGTTCCCACAGGCCTAAAAAAATAAAATTCACCACTTAGTTATCCACATAATATTATTCATTAATAACCTTCCAAGTTTCCTGTCACAGCCTTGTCAATTCAGTGGGGCAACTTGGGAGAGGAAGCATTCCACTTTTTTTCCCAGAATCGCCTTGCTCTAACTAAATCAGGGGATTTGATTTTTGATACCGGATTAAAGTCATCCGTGCATTTAAAGGTTTCAGAGAATTAATTAATTTCTGAGACAAAATTGACAGAGATTTTTAAGAAAGTGCAGTTTAAGCAAGAAGGCTCCCAGACAGCTAGAATTAGGATTAAGATCATTAGTGTCACTAAGAAGTTCAGAATTAACAAAGATGTTTAAAGCCATGTGTGTTTGTATAGATATGTTTATATGTGGATTTTGCAGTTAATCTGTAGCCAAAACTGTATCATGTGCAGTAATCATTTACATAATTCATTCTGCATTATCAGATAAACATTGAGCATTTTTTATTTCTTTATTTGTAAGTGTTTTTTTATCTAATAGGTATGATTCATAATGTGTGTGCACATGTATTAATAATCATTAAACTAAAAAGCACCTTTACTCAAAGCAAACATTTCCATTTTACTGTCATTTGTCTTAGCTTACTTTAACACAGTCAAATCAATAAGACATGAAATTATAAAGGCCCTTAATTTGAATTAAAAACAGGATATTCAGTCATTTATTTAACAATTTGCTAAACTTTAAAGAATTAACAAAATAAGAAATACGACAAATGAGACATTCTCTAAAAAAGAGATGGCAATTAATGCAAGATTTGGCAAGATGACTTCTTGTCTGATAGTGGGGCAAGCTTTCTCTTTGCAGTTTTTTATGCCATCTTTAAAGTTTACTCTTCAGTTAAAAAACACCTTCACGACTCACCCAAAAATAACTGCATTCCACAGCATGATATTGTTTTCTGATGGAGCACCACTCACACCGGTTGGTGGATCTTCTTGAAGCCTGAGAACATTACAAAAGATGGCAAATGCTTGTGTACATTTCATAAGGACTCATGTAAAACACTCTCCCTGGTCAGTTTCAAGGCAACAAAGCTACCTGTCCCTACATTCTGAACATTATAGGTGAAGTACATTGTTTAACATGGCAGCCAAGAAAGACCATACTGAATGCTATTAACTCATGTCAGTCAAGGCTGGCTAAAAGCACATGTCCTGCACTCCAGCCAAACGATAAACAGGAGTGTAATGTCTGGCATTCGTCAGTACAATTCCTCTATAAAAGATGCCATGGACTCAATAATATTCAGACTGTCAATCCTGCCCCTGCAGTGTACAGTGTTCAGATGGTACACTCATAAAAAACAATTTGATGAAAATCAGCTGTACCACCGCTATACATCAAGTCCGAAGTACATCATTTGCAGCTGCAGAGAAGCTATGACTAAGGACCATGGTATACAAGTTCAACTTGATAACTACCAACCTGCCAATCAACCTGTTTAAATAACACGAGTTTTCACTGCTTGAACTATTTGTATATATACCCAATATGGACAAAAGTATTAGGGCATCTGGCCATTACACACACAGAGGCTTTAATGACACTACATTCAAATACATAGACTTAAATATGGAGTTGGTCCCCCTTTGCAGCTATAACAGCTTCCACTCTTCTAAAAAGGCTTTCCAGAAGATTTTGGAGTTTCTGTGGGGAAATTTGAGTCCATTCATTCTGTAGAACGTTTATGAGAAGGCCTAGCTCACAATCTGCGTTCCAGTTCATCCCAAAGGTGCTGGATGGGGTTGAGCTCAGGGCTCTGTGTGGGCTTCCATACCAAGTTCTTCCACACCAAACTCACCCAGCCATGTCTTTATGTAGCTTGCTTTGTGTACTGGGGCACAGTTATGCTGGAATAGAGAATGTTCTCCCACAAACTGTGTCCAGAGTTGGAAGCATGGCGTTGTCCAGAATGTCTTCGTCTGCTGAAGTATTAAGATTGATGGACGAAAGGGGCCACCTGAATTCAGTGATTAAGAGATGTGTCCCAATACTTTTGTCCATTTTGTGTGTGAGTGTAACAGTGCTGGGCTGCCGAGCGAGATTCTTTAAAGGTCCACGACCGGCTACATAACATGTTGTTATAAAAAGAGACATAAGCATATGTAGCTTTATAAACACTGAAGATAAAACAATTGTTGCGTCTAGAATATAGAAATACAAGTTCGGAAACCAAAAAGCACTCTCAAGCCTGAGCAAACGGCTAGCTAAATTAGCTAAAAAAAAAAACACATACACAGGCAGAAACAACACCCCGACACGCATTTTTACACACCTTTTGAAATCTCTCATGAGTCGCCTCCTCGCTGGGGTGGACATGACTAAAGAAAATGTAAAAAAATGTGGAAATATTAAGTCATAAAAGGTACAGGAGCCGGAAAAATAAAAAAGCAGCTACCTAGCTCCTGAGCTGTGGCTTTTCTCTCTCTCTCTCTCTCTCTCTCTCTCTCTCGCTCTCGCTCTCT
Source organism: Hydrocynus forskahlii (assembly GCA_037974365.1). Classification (NCBI taxonomy): domain Eukaryota; kingdom Metazoa; phylum Chordata; class Actinopteri; order Characiformes; family Alestidae; genus Hydrocynus; species Hydrocynus forskahlii. Next base: position 16,916 of record JBBPCX010098128.1, read on the forward strand.
CTCTCTCTCTCCCTCCCCAAACAACCAATGACGTCCTGCAGGAGGAGTCCTACGTACTTTACGCAATTTACGTAGATTATTTTCGCGTTTATTTATATATTTAAAAGAGCTAGGGTAACACAGGGTTGCGTAAAAATATTATATTCGGCCTCTACCGAATAGTGGAGTTTGTTGTTATTTTTCAGTGCTCATTTCTTGTCTACTGGTTTGTTTATTTATTTGTTTGTTTGTTTTTCTTTGATCATCGTATTGTGGCTCTGCGCCACAATGCCACACCTTCTGGGCTTAAGCTGAAATACATAAGATGGACAAAAATATCGGGACGCCTGACCATTACACCAACAGGTACTTTAATGACAGTGCATTCAACATGGTCCTGGATGAACGTTGTTTCGTTTTTACTATGTACTATGTGTATATGGTAGAAATGACAACTCCTTTGCAGTTATACCAGCTTCCACTCTTCTTGGAAGTCTTTCCACAAGACTTTGAAGTTTCTGTGGGGAAATTTGTGCCCATTCATTCGGTAGAGCATTAATGAGGGCACACCAAACCAAACTCATCCAGCCATGTCTTTATGAATCTTGCTTTGTGCACTGGGTCACGGTCATACTGGAATAGAAAAGCTTATTCACCAAACTATGTCCACAAAGTTTGATGCATGGCGTTATCCAAAATCTCTTGGTATGCTGAAGCATTAAGATTGCCGTTCACTGGAAATAAAGGCCTAGCCCAAACCCTGAAAAACAGGTGTGTATCAATACTTCTGTGCATAGAGTGTAGCAACCTACTCCCTATGTAGTGTGCTTTGTTAAATTTTGAACCTCTGGCTTTTACACCAGACGGTGCACACCAAACATTTTTGCCAATAAGAATGTTGAAAATAACTCTAAGTGTTAAGTGTGCCCATATATTTTGCAGGTTTATATTATACCCACTTTTTTCTTAGGACCACACCACTGGTTAGACCAATGTACCCCAGCTCTGGTCTAGAAGCTACACTGCCCTGCACACTTGTAGTACTTTTACTGCCTTAAAGCACTCTGAACAGCTCAGTAAGCACTTGCTGTTGTGCTGATTAGTTGGATCAGTGGCCTTGGGAGCGGCAAAGACACTCAAACATTCAGGGGCATGTGTTTTCAGTTTCAAGGCTGGGAAACGTAGGGTTAGACACATTTGAACAGGAGAAACACAGGCTGGGCTTAAAATAGAGAATGAGGCTACTGACGAGTTAGATATTAAAGGCTAAACACGCGTTTTTAAAGCGTTCTGGCTCCTCGCCACTAATTTCAGAGGTCTCTTTTTAGGTATGGAGCTCTGCATACATCCTCAGGCTGTGAAAGCATTTTTATTTCTCCACCACCACACAACCTTGTATCTTTGTCAACTATAGTTTTAAATAATTCATTTCACTTAAATAATTGGCTTTGAGCACAAATTTGCTTTTTAACACTAACCTTAAGAATCTGCTGCCCTGTATCTCCTGATCAGACACACTTGGCTGGGCCCCAGGTTCCCAAAAGCATCTAAGTGTTCAGTACCTTCGCTGGCAGAAAGAGAGAGTTCAGCGAGATGCTTGGTCTAGTTTTTAAGTATCACCTCTGTTTCAAAATGCTTTTAGGTTCATTTCCAGGTTTAATAAGATCATTTGAGAAGATAACACAATGTGCTGAATAAAAGCCACCAAGCCTGGATTTCCCTAACTCTGGGTACACACTTAGTAATACTGCAATTCATTTAAACAGTTTCAAACATGTTTAGGCTCCAAAACACCAACATTCTTCTTATTTTATTATTTTAGAACAGCCCTCTGTGTATCACTCAATGTCTGCTGCTACTAGGCATTTGAAAACAGCGCACACACACACGTGTACACATACATACACACAAACTTATACATTTGTATACTGTTACTATTGTATAGTATTTATTCTATTGATTCTGTTGCTTCTACTTTCTTCTCTTGTTCTGTCCACTTTGCTGTTGCAAATTTCCCACTTATATTAACACAACCACCACCTGATACCTTGCTGCCTCCTGACAGAGGTACCTATTTATTAGGAGATCCATACCCAAGGGATTGACAGTGGGAATTGTTTTAAAATTAATAATTGGCTTGAAAGCCCTGCATGCCAGAACCAGGTGGAGGGCCAGCTTCTTCTCCTTCATTATTAGCTTTATCTTTAATTATTTATCTCTATTTTTATCTGACAAGTGCCTCTATGAATTGTTATGAATGTTTAGTAGTTGACCTGCACTATTGGCTGCAGATTTCTGTCGTTTCCTCACTAGTCTTTTCCCTAGCAGTTTCTTCTTTTAGGATCTCCTGGAGGAACGTACTCTTTTTTCCTTCACGTTGCTGCTGACTGAGGACCTGACTCACTTGCTTGTTCTGGGGTCAAGGTGAGGACATGTGCCACCGGAGAAATGATTAAGTGCCTCTAAACCTCATCCAACACTGTGAAGCAGGTTCATGATGCATGATGTTACTGTGTCTTCTCTCTTGGGCCAGTCCCAACTGCTTAAATCTTAACTCCTACAGATAAGAGTTGCATTTTTCATTTCAGGAAAAGCTGTGGCATTATGACAAATACATGCTGTGGCATTACAGCAACTCCACTGTCTCATTTCTTGTGGGCTTGCTGGGTGGTGACTGATCAGGACCTTGCCCTTGTTAAAGTTAAACTACCACATTTCCCATTGGTTTTCAAAACCAGTGCTTTTGGATTGCTCACATTTTTGCTTAACCTTTATAAGTTGGGAGTTAGGATTGAGTAAAACTGTGGACTGTCTAGGGGATCACTGAGGACTGGTTCTTGACTTACATGTAAGCGTACATTTGTGAACACACCACAGCATACAGTGTGAAATTCTTTCTATGTATTTAACCCATTCAGCTTGCTCAAGGGTACCTCAGCGGTCCCGCTAGCAGTCTTGGGATTCAAACCCACAACTTTCTGATTGCAGGGCAAACGCCCTAACCGCTAGGCTACCAGCTATTTTTAGGTATAGAGTGGTATTCTCTAGTAAACTTGTCACAGCTATCTGGCAAGGAGTCCAAAACAACATAATTGGCTTTGCTTTAACTGGGTGTGTAGGACAGTGTAGTCAGCCCAGGTGTCCATACCTGTCATAACAGAACTGATAGTTAGTGTTCTTCCTCTAACATGTTCAGCTGTCCAGTTAAATGGCAGTAGTAACATTTAAAAATATAATCTGTTGGCATTTAATATTAATAGTTAACATTTTATCATTTGTTAATAGTTACTATTGTTATTGTCATACTATTATTGTTGTCATACTATTGTGATGGTCGACCATGTGGATAGCATTTTCAAAGAAAATCTAAAGAATATCCTGTCTTCTGTTTCGGTCTTCAGGCATTTTAATGACTTCTAAAAATTCACAAATGTTTAGCAAAGCACAATTCAAAACACATCATGAAGTTCAGTGATGATGCAACTGGGCTGAGTTTGATCATTTTAATGTTGAGATGGCATACGGAGTGGAGGTTCAGTGGCAGCTTGCAGAACAAATGACCGGTCTCTGAATGTGGACAAAACAAAAGAAGGTTATTGACTACAGAGAGCTTCTTGTGCAGTTGTCTCACGGCCTGGTTTCGGGAATTTCTCTTTTTCGGATCACAAGACTTTAAAGAGGATAGTGAGGACAGCTGAAAAAGTCATTGGGGTTTCTTTCCCCTCATGGATGTCTACAAATTTCATCCGCAAAGTGGGTAAACCCACTCAACCCTCCCACACTCTCTTCTCCCTCCATCTGTCCGGAAAAAGGTTCTGTGACATACAGGTCTTTGCTCTGGAAAATTACTTCAGGCAATCAGACTGAATCATAAACTGTACACACAAACACGCTCCTAAAGTGAACTACTTCCTTCCCCCAAACACAACACATATAAACATTAAACAATTCTGCCATAAACAAAAACGTACACCTGAAATGATACTGTAGATTCCCTTTATTTATTATATTCTGCACATTCACTATCCTGTTGCTGATACTGATGGATATTTTTGTGCAACTAACTACCTCAGTCTTTAGACGCTTAATTATGCTGCTGCTAGAATACAGTATTTGTCATAATACTGAATTTATTTTAAGGGAATCTTGGTGGAATACTTTTTCACTATATCCTATGTATGCCGTTGAAATGTCAGTAAACATTCACTTGGTCCCATTTGTTTGTTGTCCAATGTACTCTCAGAACTCTCTGACAATGCCAAATTTCAATGGCAAGAATACTTTTCCTTTCCCATTTTTCTCATTATCCAGCTTTCACATCTATGAAGAACCACTATAACCACCCCCGGCACAGTTTCTGTCTTTGTTTGGAGAGACACTTGAAGAACTTTATTTGAAGAACTTTTCAAGCTCCTTCGTCCTTGTTCTGCTAAGTACCAATCTTTGTGATTTCTTGACTGTGGGTTCCTTTGTTAGTAATAAATGATTCAAAAGGACAAAAGCTAAAGCTGTTCCCTCTTTTCACTCTGTTATTTGACTTTCCTAATGAGGGCCTTTAGGTCTTCTTGATTTTCCAGTATGCCATGTCAATTGCTTATTGAAGGTTATTTCTGTCACCAGACTTAAATCCTTGTTCATCTTTCTCCAGTCCTGCTTCTCTATTTATTCAGCATACAGCTTGAAGAAGTATGGTAATGGTATGTCTGCCTACTTCAGCATTGTCTCTTTTTCTATTTTCTGTCATGACTGTGCTTATTGATCAGTGTGAAGTTTTCTCATTAGAACAATAGGATGCTTTGGCGTACTATTGAGGACATTCCCCGGTTTCACAGAGACTTCCTTTTTGAATTCACTGGATTTTTTCAATAATCCAACATGAAATCACTAATGATATCTCTTGTACCTCTGTCTTCTCTGACTCCCCTTTGCTTGACTGGTGGTTTTCTTTCAATGTATGGCTATAGTCTGTACTGGATGCCCCTGAGCGTAATTGTACTGGTGTGTGGTGTAAGAGAAATTGTGCCATCGTTTCTGACATTATTTTGTTAGTACTTTAACTGAATCTTCATCTGAATCTTGACATATTTCTGTTGCAATACTTTGGATTCCTGTGGCTTTCTTTTTCACTTCAATAATCTCAGGGTCTATTTCATGGTCTGTCTAGCAGAAGGCTCTTCTGTGTAGGTGATATCAACAAAAGTCAAAAGTGCTTTGGCAATTCTTCTGTATAGTCCTTCCATCTTTGCTTTTTGTTTATTTCTGTATCATCTTTCTGAATAACCTGTAAAGCCTGAAACATTACGGTTTATGAGCAGTGAGCACTTGGTATAAACATTGGTATAAAAATTGGTATAAAGGACAGTGGTATAAACATTTTCAGTCCACGCCATTTATGCTGGGGTCCATTTTTTGGGGGTAGGAAATTGTAAATCTGTGGTTCACCAAGAGCAGGATTGAGAAACACAAGTAAAGGATGTACTGCTCCCTAGTCTGCCAGCAGATGGAGCTGAAAGCCTCAACAAAAAAAACCCCTGACAAACCCGTGATTGTTTTGTTCTGCTGATTTCCTGCAATGAAAGGAGGTGAGTCACACCCAGGGACAATACTGTATCTGACGCAAGATTGTTGTTGGAAATCCAGGCTTATATGAGTAAGATTAGTATTGTGAGGGGAATTTCCTCCTAAACCTGGACTTTAAGTCTCAGCTATCTGTCAAAATAACTGAGGGCCCTTTTTCAGTACATTTATGCGTTTGAAAATTGGTATTTCATATAGTAAGCCATATCATGTCAATATACTTATAACAATGCCCCAAAACAATGTTTTTTGCATTTTAACACTGAAATAGGTCATTTTATAATATTGTTTTAGGGTTTGCGAACAATAATAACTATTTATTTTGTATAAAATGAATTTTCGTATAAAAAGAATTTCTATAAGAAACACATCTCTTCTGTGTGATGACTCAGGAATAAGAAATACAAGAGATATAGATAGAATTAGGCATGTTGTCCATTTTGGTTACTCTCATATGAGCAACAATTGGACTGATGCTCGGCGATAACGATTCAGTGTGATTAATATGTAAATTCCAGTTCTTTCATCTATCTGAAATGCTGATAGCATCCTCTTTGATGTTTGGGTGTGTGTTCTTTTCAGATGTGAAACATCAGATAGGCCTATCACATGAAGAGAAACCTTATAACAGTGCTGGTGTCTGTGATTGTACAAAAAACAAAGTATTCTAAAATGATATCAGTGGCAAACCATGCACAGTAAAATAAGGAACTGTAAAAATCATACACAATTTTAAAAAATCTCCGCTGTACCATGTTCACTGTACCATGATGGCTTAGCAGCATGCTAGAAAACAAGATAAAAAACTACTGAACCACAAGAATTAAATATACAAAAAAAAAGACATGTAGAAAGGAGAGAAAGAATGTGCTTGCAAAAATTGTCTGAAAACTTCAGAATGGTTAAGTAGTTCATCTCCTCCCTTCAAACTCTTAAATTGATGGTCTTCTTGTTATTAATTGTTTAAAAAGTCGTGGTTCATTTGGTAGTAGTGTTGCTTTCGTCAACGAAAATTATGACTAAATATCGTCGTCAACGAACATTTATCACGTGACAAAAACGAGA
>JBBPCX010098146.1:0-23530 GCA_037974365.1 Hydrocynus forskahlii
TAACTGTTCATTATTAACTGGGGTGACATTAAATCATGGTTATGAAAACTGACTTGTTTTTATGGTCTTGGTCTCGACTCCTGAAAGACTCGGTCTCGACTCCGTCTTGCTTCCTCAAAGACTCAGTCTTGACTCGGTCTCGACTGCATTTGAAAACCAATGGTCTCCGTCTCGACTTGGTCTCGACCCTTCAAAGACTCGGTCTTGACTTGGTCTTGGCATAGGCGGTCTCATCCCTATCACTAGTACGATGAGAGTGGCACTGTCACTTCAGCACCACCACTACAGTCTGGTGAGGAGCACCTGCTGAACTTGAGGCATGTGACATTGGTATGCCACCGCACAGAATACTGAATAGCTAAAGAAAAGCAATGAAATGACCTTTTGTTTTTAAAAAACAAATGAAAAGTCAAACCCTCCTCACATTCTCTGTTACTCTTTCAAAAGCATTTTTAAGCAGTGTTTCATTATATTCACAGATAGATAGATAGAGAGAAACTTTATTGATCCCTTAGGGAGGTCATTTTTACAGCACCGTAGGACATCTTATAAAAGCAAACACACAACATATTCTTAAGGGATAGGAAGAGAAACAAGGGTGACAAAGATAAAGTGATGAAGTAGTAATAAAGTAATAAAGTGACACAGTGTGATAGAGTGACAAATGACATCTGTGCATTGTGCCATACATACCAGTTAAAAGAGGTAGCTGCAGTTAAGGTGGTAGATAGATAGGCAGTTGTAATGAATATTGCACAGACATAAATAGAGAATAAATGGTGTATCGCATTGACAAACACTGAGTCTATAGTTACTGTGTGCTAAAGATACATGATAGACCTGCGTTAGACCTTTCTTCTGTGGTGTAGTAGGGGGCAGGGGTCTGAGTCCTCTCCCCACACCCCCGCACCCTACTACACACTGTGGAGTTATATAGTTTGATGGCATGGGGGACAAAGGAGTTACACAGTCTGCTGGTGTAACTCCTCGGGAGTAGCAGCCTGTCACTGAACAAGCTTCTCTGATTACTGATGACAATGTGCAGAGGATGGCTGACATTGTCCAAAATGGCCAGCAGTTTGTTAATGTTCTCGTCTCTGCCACTGTCGCTAGTGAATTCAGTTTCATGCCAACCACAGAGCCGGCCCGTCTGATCAGCTTGTCCAGCCTGGAGGAGTCTTTCTTTGTCCGGCTGCCTCCCCAGCACACCATGATGGCCATGTCACCTGCAAACTTCTGAATATGACACGAATCAGAGGTGTACAGGGTAAAAAGTAGGGGGGCTAGCACAGTCCCCTGTGCTGCTACTCACAGTGTCAGAGATGATGTCTTTTATTCTGACGTACTGTGGTCTGTCAGTGAGGTAGCCGGTGATCCATGACACTAGGCATGGGTCCACTTGCATCCTGACCAGTTTGTCTTGGAGGAACAGGAGCTGGATGATGTTAAAGGCACTTTGAAAAATTCATGTTAAAACCATAGAATTTCTACATATGACAATGACTGTCTATTTTTTTAGAAACCCCTATGGTATCCCACCCCTGTTCACTGGGGCTTCATCAGTGGTCGGTTTCTGACCACAGTGTCTGGACTGCATGTTTTTTGGAGGTGGACCACTCGTAATGTAGCTGGAAGAAAACAAGGTAACCAGGAAGAAAAAGTACAAGGCAGCGTAGGGGTCATTTTAGTTGCCTACCTTGTAGGTGCAATCTTGTACAATTGCTACCCATATGTTCCCCGCTTCAGACATCAAACATGTCTTGGCTGGCCCACTATTATTAGGGTAAGCAGGGAAATTATGGAGATTCGATTTGGCACAAAACTATTCCTTTAAAGGCTGCTGATCTAATAATCTTGTTGCCATGGCACCATGTGCTTCCATGATAGAAAACTGTCATGCTGACCATCTTACGTGGGCTTTCACTATGGGTCAAAGTCAGAATGAACTGGATATGGAACTTCAGTAGGAAAAAATAATCTTCATCTCTCCTAACACCTCTGTGCTGCTGTTATGTCTGAGTGTGTGTTAATCTTGTTAGAGTATCTGCTTGGTTGCGTGTTATTGATGCTCCTTCAATGCATCGGAATAAATTTTCACAATCTGTTTGTGGATAGGCTGATGTGTCATTCAGTCATGTGTGATAGTGAGTGAGTGAGTGAATGTATGTGTGTGTGTGTGTGTGTGTGTGTGTGTGTGTGTGTGTGTGTGTGTGTTGGGAGGTGGCTGTTTGTATTCCAGGGATAGAAGTTTATGGGAGCCAGAACTGTTCAACGTGTCATCATGTGATAGAATGTGTGTATTGGACATATGGTGGAGATGTGCGTGTGTGTGTGTGTGTTTGTGTGTTGCCAATTTGCTGAGCCAGATGACAGGCAGGGTTTGATATTGATTCTCAGTGAAGAGCAGGAATTAGAAGGATCGTATTGGTGCTGCCTGTCAAGCGCTTATGATGTGTGTGTTTGTGTGTGTGTGTGTGTGTGTGTGTGTGTGTGAGAAAGAGAGAGAGAGATAGAGCGAGAGAGAGAGAGTGAGAGAGAGAGAGAAAGAGAGAGAGTGAAAGAGAGAGAGATCATATCATGTTTCTCAGCCTGTCTTCCACACTAATGCACAGCCAATAAGAGAGGTCAACACACAGTCAAGGCTGTGTAGCAGTGCTAATGGAAAACTCTTACACACACACACACACACACACATGCCTACTGTATACATAACAAGGATGAGAGAAGAGGAAGGAAGAGAACAGCATGTTGGAAATGTTGGGTGGTGGATTATTCTCAATACTGTAGTGATGGGGTAGTAATGGTGGTTGATCTGTGAATTTTTAAGCTCAGTCCACTTACTTTCAACTCTGTCGGTGTCTCTGTTGTGCAGGAAATGATCCACCACTCAAAAAATAACTGCTTATTGGTGACCCTGTGGGAATCCAAGCAACTGATTACCCGGGGGGGGGGGGGGGGGGCATGTTCTCAACACCAGTCCTAATAACCTTGCATTATGCACATTTTTGTGCTTTTTCTCATCTTGCACATCTGATCCAATTTGTTAACTAATTAACAAGCTCCTCATCCACTGAGAGCAAGACAGGTTTTGTTTGCACCAGCTGCTCTTTATTATGTAAGATAATGTCATAGAGAAGATTCTTCCACAGACCCTCCAAAAATGTTGGTCTCAAGTGTCAGTTGAAGGGGTCCCGGTCTCCTCTCACATGGACACTCTCTCACAAGCTGTCCATCCAATCTTAGTCCCTCTCAGCCAGCTTCATGAGACCACACAAAGATTATTTCATATCTCTTTCCTAAACCGTAGGAGGCTGAACACACACAGCTGCACACACACCGTTTACTTGGTGCATCAGCCTGAGGAGTAGCTCACAAAACCCCTGACAGCTGCGGCTTATGTCAGGATACAGGAACACATCACCAGAGCAGCCTCTCTGACACATCATCGTAAGTGCCCACTTAATATATACTCAACAGGAAGAGCGTAGAGAGGGGATGAGGAAGTTGTCTGAATAGTGCTCCTCCACTATATGAGGAAAGGTCCTACTTTTAGAACTTGATCTATCTACATAAAGAAGATCATTATAAATAAATGAGCATTTTCAATTCAGTTCAGTTTTTAATAATTTAACTGATATCACAAAGCAGCTTTACAGAATCCAGGTCTGACCTCCTAGTGGACAAGCCAAGGATGACAGAGGCGAGGAAAAACTCCCTAAAGCTAGTGGAAGAAACCTCAGGAGCAACCAAGGCTCAAAAGGGAAACCCATCCTCTTCTGATAGACACAGGATACTGATTCAAATCAAAGAATAACTTTATGAGGATTACTAATAATAGGAGAGATGGTCTAAAGTTAGCACAGTAGAATCAGTGGAGGCATTTTGGTTGGGCTTGTCTTTTTCGGTTGTGTGTGATCTGCTGAATCACAAATGGCTGTTAGATGGCTGTTAGATGAAGGCCATTTTATCTATTGAGGGAATTCACTACGGTGCTCATAGTCGCGGTGTACATCCCACTCAGCGCTAACGCTAACAAAGCGCTAGCCGAACTGTACAGAGCCATCAGTGAGCTCCAAAACCCACACCCTGATGGACTGTTAATAGCCACTGGTGATTTTAAAGGGGACATATTAGGCAAAACTCACTTTAGTAATAATAGGTTTATGGGCTACAAAACAGATCTCACCAGCTCTATTCTTGACAGTTTCAGGCCCTTTCAAAATGAGCCATTTCAGGGGTCTGTCACTTTTATGCAAATAAGCTGTTCCTGGCCATGCCCCACCCATCCCATGCTTACACTGTGCATTTAACACACGTGAAAATGGCAGAAAACAGGCGCTATCCAGCCCTGTATGTTGGGCTCCGAGTTGGACCCAGAGCAAGATGAACACAACACTTCATGAGTGACTTGCCTTTGCCTGTAGCCGTAGTGCTCAGCATATTATGCGTGTTCGTAAAACCAGCAGACCAAAATGGTGGATCTTCAACTAATCTAGTGGGTGGGGGCTCAACAGATGAGGGGTGGTTCTCATCAAATTTCCCCTACTGACGTAACAATAGGGGAGCCGAGGAAATGGCTTGTAGAAGCATATGATTCCTGACACCAAAATCTTTCAGTTGACTCATAGAAAACAGATGCATGTTTTTTTTCACGCTTGGAGTGTTTATAGGAGCAGTAGAGACCCAAATGGAAATACAAAAGGATGCAAAAAGTGAGTTTCGCATATTTTGTCCCTTTTAATCACACAAATCTCAAAGCAGTTCTTCTCAAATTCTACCAATATGTGGATTGTCTAACTACGGGTGCGAACCCTCTGGACTGTGTTTATACAAACATCCCCGGTGTATTCCGCACTATGCCCCACCCCCACCTAGGATTCTCCGATCACGTGTCCATCATGTGCATCCCAGCCTAAAGACCGCTCGTCAGACATGCCAGGCCCGTCCAGAAGCAGACAAAGATCTGGCCCCCAGGAGCCATCTCTTTTGAGCACACTGACTGGGACATGTTCAGGGAGGCTGCAACCTACAGCGGCTCTACCGACCAGGAGGATTACACATCGGTCACTGGCTACATCAGTAAGTGCATCGATGACATCACAGTCTCCAGGAACTTCACCACACGGTCCAACCAGAAGCCGTGGATGACTGCAGAGGTGCGAGAAATCGAGACACCACCTTCAAATCAGGTGACAAGGCTGCCGTGAGAACAGCAAGGGCCAACCTGTCCAGGGCCATCAGAGCAGCGAAGCGTGCCCACGCCCAGAAAATCCACAGCCATTTCAAGGACACTGGGGATGTACAGAAGGGCATCCAGGCCATCACCAACTACAGGGCATCTCCACCTGCCTGTTGTAGTGAGGCCTCACTTCCAGACACTATGAACAACTTCTACACACGGTTTGAAGCACAAAACAACATGGCAGTGAGGAAGTACATCCCACCTCCCAATGACCATGTGCTATGTCTGACCATGGCTGATGAGAAAAATTCTGCTCAGAGTCAACCCACGGAAAGCTGCTGGACCAGACAACGTTCCTGGTTGTGTGCTCAGAGGATGTGCAGAACAGCTGGCAGATATTCTCACAAACATCTTCAACATCTCTCTGAGCTCAATTGTCATCCCAACCCAACGTGCTTCAAAACCACCACCATCTTCCCTGTGCCAAAGAACTCATCAGGGTCCTGCCTCAATGACTAAAGTCCCGTTGCACTCACACCCATCATCATGAAGTGCTTTGAGAGGCTCATCATGAGGCATATCAAGTCACAACTGCCACCATCACTGGACCCTCTGCAGTTTACATACCATCCCAACCATTCTACAGATGATGCCATCACCACCACCTTTCACCTGGCCCTCACCCACCTGGACAAAAAGGACACTTATGTTAGAATGCTGTTCATAGACTTCAGTTTAGCATTCAACACCATCAATCCTCAGCATCTGATTGGGAAGCTGAGACTGGGGGCTTGAACACCTCTGGATCCTGGACTTCCTGACTGGGAGACCTCAGTCAGTCAGGACTGGGAGCAACATCTTCAGCACCACCACGCTGAACACAGGTGCTCCCCAGGGCTGTGTGCGCAGCCCTCTACTGTTCACGCTACTGACCCACGACTGTACAGCAATGCACAGCTTGAACCACATCATCAAGTTCACGGATGACACAACTGTGGTGGGTTTGATCAGGGGTTACAATGAGGCAGCGTACCGAGAAGAGGTGCAACGGCTGACGGACTGGTGCAGAGCCAACAACCATTCCCTAAATGTGGAGAAAACGAAAGAGATGGTTGTTGACTTCAGGAGGGCACAACGTGATCACTCCCTGCTGAGCATCGGCGGCTCCTCTGTGGAGACTGTCCAGAGCACCAAGTTCCTTGGTGTTCACATCACGGAGAACCTCACATGGACCCTCAACACCAGCTCCATCACCAAGAAGGCCCAGCAGTGTCTCTACTTCCTGCGGAGACTGAGGAGAGTGCACCTTCCACCCCCAATCCTTACCATGTTCTACAGAGGGACCATAGAGAGTATTCTCTGTAACTGCATCACAGCCTGGTGCGGGAATTGCAATGTTTCGGACTGCAAGACCCTACAAGGGTTGTGAGAACAGCTGAGAAGATCATTGGAGTCTCTCTCCCCTCTGTCACAGACATTTACACCACAAACTGCATCCACAAAGCCACCAGCATTTTACTGTGTGTATATTGTAGAAATGACAATTAAAACCTACTTGACTTGACTTGACTACTTGACTTGAATAGATCTTTCTTTCTCCTCCTTGATTGGCCTAATCTGTAGCCCATTGACTCACGTTAGCAGAGCTACAGATTCACATGGCTACCAAATTAGACAAAAACAAGACATAGGAGATGATGGAGACTTAAATATGTTCCCCCATTGCCTGTGAAGCTGTTTTTTGTTAAGGAGAAAAACTATTTTGAACAAGAAGATCATGTTAGATGTTTAATATGCATAGAGGCACTTACTGTATTATCAGAGTCATAGTTGCACTGCGGAGCCAAAGAGGAGCCAAATCTTTTCTCAAGAGATTAGCAACATGCAGGGAAATGTGGGCAGACAGATTACTCTGGAGAGAGATTTCAGTCAGAGCCTGGATGACAGCCAAAACTGGAGTAAAAGTAATAAAGGTCCAAACCCCAGAGACAGAACAGCAATAAATACTCCCAAAGAATAACAAAGTTTAGTGGGTCTTGGGGGGAAATCCTAGTGTAAAGGAATATATATTCTACTCTCTCTCCAAAATAAGATAAGAGATAAGATAAGAAAAGATAAACCTTTATAAGTCCCACAAGTGGGAAATTTGCTTAGCACAGCAGAAAGTGGACAGTACACAATTAAGAGCAGCAAAATTGAGAAAAACAATAGAATAGAATAAAATAAAATAAACTAAAGTATAAATAAATAGAAATTCTCAATATACTAAATATACAGTCTAAAGAAGTACAGTATTAAAATTTTGTAATATAGTGTGTATAGCTGTATTATAGTTCTCCCCAAATTCCATTAGAATGTATACTTACATGGAGAGGGAAGAACATACTGGATTGTGTTTACAAAAACATTACTTGCATGTAACATGCCAACCACACCCCACATCGGCTACTCAGACCACATCCCAGTTAGGCTGACCCCAGACCACTTGTCAGACGTGCAAGGCCCATTCTAAAGCAGGTGAACACCTGCTCTCTGCTCTTCAGGAATTTTTTTGAGCTTAGTGACTGGAATATGTTTAGGAAGACTGCTATGCCAATGCTGCCCAAGACAGCTCTACCAACCTGGAAGAGTACATGACTAGCTACATCAGCAAGTGTATCATTGATGTTACTGTCTCCATTACCATCACCATACACCCCCAGAAGTTATGAATGCCTGCAGAGGTGTGAATACTGTTTAGACCCTGAGACACAGCTGTCAGTGGATAATATCTTACAAAGATCACAATCTCCCGTCACTCCCCTGTCCATTAGAGGGGTGGATCCACATCCGTTCAGGACAACAAATACCTGGGTGTACACATTGACAATAAGCTGGACTGGTCTAAGAACTCTCTGGCCACTTACAAGAGGGGTCAAAGTACGAATGTAGACTCCAAACTTTTAGAGTTTGCAACACCATGTTGCAGATGTTCTATGAGTTTGTTGTGGCCACTGTCATTTTCTATGCTGTGGTGTACTTGGGTGGCAGCATGACAGTGGCAGACAGGAAGAGACTTAACAAACTGATCAGGAAAGCTGGCTCTGAGGTGGGTGAGGAACTGGATAACATGGAAACTGTGGTTGAAAGGAGAACATTGTCCAGACTTCAGTCTATCATGGACAATGTAGACCACCCACTCCACAATGTGCTGAACAATCTGAGAAATACTTTTAACCACAGATTGACCAACTTAAAGTGCTCCACTGAACGCCACAGAAAATCCCTACCGCCATCAGACTCTACAACTCCACCCTCAATCACACACCCACACAATAATCTGTGCAATAGCCTGCTGCTTCTTGCTGTATATCTATGACGGGTTAAAAAACTATCACTGTGTGAAAGACTGTGCATTATTTTTGCTTTGATAAGCAACAGTCTACTATGTGCAATATTGTGCAATGTTATTGCTGGGCGCTAAAACATTATGTGCAATATCATATGTTGTTCTTTAAATGAGTGCTAAATCACTTAAATTATTTGCAATATCTTATGCGCAATAGTTTTCATGTGCAGTATTACTATTTGGTCAATATTACTTTTCATTACTTAATAAAACTTAATTACTACTGATTTTCTAAAGTGCAATAACTTATTCCAAACTACCATTTGTGTCAACAGTTTTTCACTCAGCTGTGTTACTTATTGATGGATATTATACCAAGCATTTCTGTATATAGCATAGTCTATTCATATTGTGGTTGTTTCCTTTCTACAGATATTTTATTGTATATTGTTCTTGTGTCTCCATGTCTTGTGTCTCCCTGTGTCTTTGTGTGTTGTGGCAGTGTCATGTCGGGTGAGGGGTGGACACACTAGCAGGAGACAGCGTTAGAAGAAAATAGAGGTTTAATAAAGAAAGTTCAAGTTCAAGTTGCTGTGTCAGCTTCACAAAACTTCAATAAACAGATACACAGTAGGAACACAGAGGACCTTCACTCTGGCTGGCACGTTCAGGGTACAATGATAAAGTTCTGGAGGACCTTCTCTCCGAGCAAACTCAAACACTGGAAGAGGGACTCTGCTGCAGAGTCGATTCTCTCTTGAAGCTTAGCAAGCCCTCTGTCGCACAGGGGCCAGTACAAATACGCCACGCTCCGTGGAGCTCTCAGAATGCAAAGACATTCATTCTCACGCCTGTAAATACACAGAGGAAAAAGACACACAGGAGAGGTACAAGTCAAGTACCAAGCAGCAGGTGTTCACAAAAGGACCCAGCAGCGTGTTGCTAGGATGGCACAGACTCTCTGGACTGCCACTTAGAGAGTGAGCTGGATCAACTGGGAAGTCCTTCTAGTGTCTCTCAGCGGGACCCGCAGGACATGGCGCAAAAGCATACAGCACGGGTCTACATTTGAGAGTTTCTTGCGGGAGTGGGCGGGAATAGAGAGATGTGTTCACGGGAGCAGGACAATGACATTGTTCTCTGGACTCCCGCAAAGTATGCATTTACCTTGAATACATTTTACAGTTTGTTTTTATGTGGGGAACAACACATGTGGTAGGCGACCTAACATGCGGATAGGTCGCCTACCACATATGACGTGAGAGGCAGTCATCACATAGGCAGTTTCCTCAAGGATCAATAAAGTTTTCTGATTCTGATTCTGATTCTAATGCTGCCCTGAAAACAGCAAGGGCCAACCTGTCCTGGGCCATCAGAGCAGTGAAGCGTGCACATGCTCAGAAAATTCATGGCCACTTTCAAGAAGTAAGAGTTCATTGACTGACTTTTACACATCGTCTGAGGCACAAAACAGCATCGCACCAAGAAGACAACCCCACCCCTTAAAAACCAGGTGTTTTGTCTCATCATGACTGATGTGAGGACCCCACCCCCCAACAATCCTCTCTGCAGTCAACAGACGGACTTTGGAGAGCACCCTTTGCAGTTGCATTAGGGCTTTGTTTGGAATTGCTCCATTTCACAAGACCCTGTAGAGGAAAGTGAGAAGAGCTGAATAAAAATCATTTGGGTCTCTCTCTGCTCTCTTGCCGACAATTACACCTCAAGCTGAATCCGCAAAGCCATCAGCATTGTGGATCACCCCACTTGGTGTCATTACATAATAAATCTTTGTAACAAAATAATCTGTAATCTAATATGTATTTTGATGTTTTGAAATCATGATTGCTGTGTATTAGTTTGTACAAAGCTTATGCTTTTGGGGTGGAGAGTTTTAACAGGGTCTGAAATTGTCCCTAGTCCCAAGTTTCGAGATTTAGCATGACGGACATGATCTGAGCACATTTGCTTGCCATGTAAATTAGAAGCACTTTAGGATACTGCCACAGACACTACTTGACATTAATCTCAGCGTTTAGCGATCACC
This sequence comes from Hydrocynus forskahlii, assembly GCA_037974365.1. Taxonomy (NCBI): domain Eukaryota; kingdom Metazoa; phylum Chordata; class Actinopteri; order Characiformes; family Alestidae; genus Hydrocynus; species Hydrocynus forskahlii. The sequence goes on from JBBPCX010098146.1 coordinate 10,558, forward strand.
TAATCGCCAACCCCTGATTGAATTTCCAATTAGGTTCCAATAAACTTTACATCCTTAGCAGTAGGGCTGAAGGAAGACTGCATTAAGATGATGGAGGGGCCAACCAGAGCAGGAGGACAAAACTGTCTTAAATAAGTGAGAGAAAAAGAGTCTAAAACCTTGCTTTAGCAAATTAACAGATGGTGGTTCAAGTGGTATTTGGCTAATTAGCAGGTGATTAGAAAGGCAGTACAATGTTCCATCATTCTGTTGGAACCCTTCAAGGGGTCCTCATTATCATGTTAAAGCCTCCTTAAACAAAGCAGCACAAAATGACATGCAGTCTATTTCAAAATAATCAGAAATGTTTATTGACCAACCAAGTAAGAACACAGTGTCAAAGAACACAATGTCATAGTCAGCATTCTGATTTGGGGAACACAAGGCTGTTGGAGATCATGTCTGTATACAGTAAGAGTTTAAATCTATTCATAGAATTCCTTTGTTTTGCTCCTTTTTTCTCATTTAAAACAGAGGCATCAACACTATGGAATTACTGCAATCAAGAGTATTGGTCTTCTGCCAATTCTAGCTATCAAGCCTGACCCCAGCAACAAAAGACCTGATTGCCTGAATCGCTTTAATGACAGACAGACGTTTCATTAATTAACTGTTATGGAGGTTCACATAGCAATTTGAATCATTTAACAATCATTATGCAACTATAAAAATGCAAAACACAAAACTTTAAACTGCTCCCTTGTGAGGCTTTCAATACAATCATGAGGTATTCCTCAAGTATCAGTTCTTAGCCCCTTCTTTTTCTTTGTATAAATGCTTTTTCTTGGCTAGATCATTTGACAACATGGAGTTCCACTGTTACGCAGATGGCATTCAGATTTTTCTCAGTATGTCCTTACCACTTCATCAGCTATATTTATTATCAGTAGTGGACATTAATGAAGTGCTTGTAATGTATTACTGGCATATCTGTTTTTTGTATTTCTCTCTTACCTTATGTGTAATAATATTTTGCTATTCAAAAAAGTTAAAATGGGAGTTGTGTTTCTGTGGTCTGCTTAGCTGTTTTATTTGTCTGGTAATCTTGCTTGAGTTTGTTCTGTCTGTTGTTTAACTGAACTGCTATCTTGTGCACTTAGATTGTTTTGTTCTAGATAGCTACTCTGTTGTGTGCTTATGCTGTTGAGGTGTTAGGTTAGTTTCACTGCAATTAGTCAGACAACGCTCATCTGGTGTCAGGGAGGCCTGAGGTAATTAAGTGTCAAGTGGTGGGAGTGGCTTCCCTGAACTTGTTTAGGTGTACTTAGCTGGCAGTAACTTGGTTGAATAGCAGACATTGATTTAAGTTTAGCTTTACAGGTTTGAAGAACAGATGTAGAATACTTGAGCACTCATGTACGTCGCTCTAAATAAGAGCGTCAGCTAAATGCTGTAAATGTAAATGTAAAAAGTTAAAATGCTGTGTGGTTTATTCTTCTTACATGATTCTTTCTCACCTCATACACCATATCTATAGGAGAAATACAAAATTGTTGCAACATCAAAACCAGTATCTGCAAACTAAAAATCATAAACAAATCGACTATTTATCCCCATCCCAAATACTGCAGTGCAATCATATTTCTCTGGCACATTAGTGAGACTTAATGTTGAACACAGAGATTAACGAAGAATCATATTTTTTTATGCCAAAGTTGTTGTTTTTTTATTTCACATTTTTATTTAATAATGCATATTGATTTGAGGGGCAAGGGATCTGAAATCATGGTCTAACTCCAACCGCTCTTAGAAGTTGGAAATAATTTATTGCTCCCAAAATTCTGCTAGTTAAAACCTCTTATTTTCATTTAACATACATTAGATCACTACCAAACTCTCAAGTGTTTGTTATGTCAGCATATTTTTCTCATCTTATGAGCTTCCTATAAGATTTTACTTTTTTCTGTTCCTTACAGCAGATGTCCAAGAGTTCCAGTGAAATGCATGCTCAGTCGGATTCAGGTCAAGTGATTGACTTGGCCATTGCATAACATTCCACTTCTTTGCCTTAAAAAACTCTTTGGTTGCTTTCACAGTATACTTCGGGTCATTGTCCATCTGCACTGTGAAACGCCGTCCAATGAGTTCTGAAGCATTTGGCAGAATATGAGCAGATAATGTTGTCTGAAACACTTCAGAATTCATCCTGCTGCTTTTGTCAGCAGTCACATCATCAATAAATACAAGGGAACCAGTCCCATTGGCAGCCATACATGCCCATGCCATGACACTACCACCACCATGCTTCACTGATGTGGTGGTATGTTTTGGATCATGAGCAGTTCCTTTCCTTCTCCATACTCTTCTCTTCCACTCTGGTAGTTAATCTTTGTCTCATCTCTCCATAGGATGTTGTTCCAGAACTGTAAAGGCTTTTTAGATGTTGTTTGGCAAACTCTAAGCTGACCTTCCTGTTTTTGAGGCTCACCAATGGTTTACATCTTGTGGTAAACCCTCTGTATTCACTCTGGTGAAGTCTTCTCTTGATTGTTGACTTTGACATAAATACACCTCCTGGAGAGTGTTCTTTATCTGGCCAACTGTTGTGAAAGGGTTTTTCTTCACCAGAGAAAGTATTCTTCGGTCATCCACCACAGTTGTTTTCCATGGTCTTCCGGGGCTTTTGGTGTTGCTGAGCTCACCGGTGCATTCCTTCTTTTTAAGAATGTTTCAAACAGTTGATTTGGCCACACCTAATGTTTTTGCTATCTCTCTGATGGGTTATTTTTATTTTTCAGCCTAATGATGGCTTGCTTCACTGATAGTGACAGCTCTTTGGATCTCATGTTGAGAGTTGACAGCAACAGATTCCAAATGCAAATAGCACACTGGAAATGAACTTTAGACCTTTTGTCTGCTCCTTGTAAATAAGATAATGAGGGAATAACACACATCTGACCATGGAACAGCTGAGCAGCCAATTGTCCCATTCCTTTTGGTCCCTCAAAAAGTGGGAGGCACATATTCAACTGTTGTAATTCCTACACCGTTCACCTGATTTGTATGTAAATACCCTCAAATTAAAGCTGAAAGTCTGCAGTTAAAGCACATTTTGTTTGTTTCATTTCAAATCCATTGTGGTGGTGAATAGAGCCATAAAAGATTAGAATTGTGTCCCAATATTTATGGACCTGACTGTACAAAGTGTTTGAATATGCATTGGATTAAAATATAAGCCACTGACTCCCGTCGCTGTAAGATAAGGGGTTTGGCTGACATTGTACAGAGGGAAATGGCCTGAACCTCATATTTATGGAAAGATTAACTACTACGGACTCAAAGATAGCAAGTAACGGATCTGGTGCAACAGTTCAATTAAGGGCCTTTGATCTGCAGTCAAATATGAGTCCAAAAGGAATTTAGCATTGGGCAGGGCTGGAACTGATGGGTAAGAGCTCTAAGCCTTTGTTTAACCCTTTGGCATGATTGTCTGCTAGCAGGCCATGATCATGAGAACAGAGCCTTGTGGCTTCAAATCAAATTGGCTGCATGCGCTTAATAATCTAGTTAGGGCAAAGATCCCAACCTAAATAAACAATCCAATAATACCTGACTCTTTAAAAATATAGAACCAAATCCAATACACTGTCCATACACATCTATCACAATGCCTTTCCTCCTGCTTCAGAAATCCAGCTATTTTCTTTTTGGAAAGACAGAAATATTGTGACAATAGAGGACTTGTGTATTGAAGGAAACCTTGTGCCTTTCCAGCAATTACCACAGACCCATGTGAACATCAGCACATGTGAACATATGCCCAAATAATAACACATAATTTACTTGAGTGCATCAAGTACCATGTATCTGACAGTACGGAATCAGTCTCTTTTTTGTAAGATACTTTACAAGCCCTTGTAGTGGTGCCCAGAGATAACTCACGAACATTTGGGAAAAAAATGCATTACTGTATATAGATAAATTCTCAATAGGACACACCAAATTTGTATAAATGAGAGGTACAATTGTTAGTGCACAGTCTTCATTATTCAAAGTCCAGACTTCATGCCATATACCAGTGCACTCCTCTGCATGGCTGCACAGTGATTTAAATTATGATTCACGAAAGTCTCCTTCTGCCTTTATTGTTATTAAATAAAATATGAAAGGATTGAGTATATTGAAAAATATCTTATCAGCGTTAATATGACCAGCCATCAAAATGGGTGCTAGTGTATTACAAAATTCAATATTCTGTTTAAACTGTTGCATTGTGCATTCACACTTTTCCTATGCTTTCGAGTAGTAATTATACCTAATGTTTTGAACTGGTCCATAGCAGTATTAAAAGGTGTGGTGTGTAGAAAACATTTTTTTTCTGATATGGGTATGAGTTCACTCTTTGGGTGTCACTCTGATGGGTATCAGTTAAGTATAATAGTGTTGGGGTGACTGTTAACTCTTATGAATTAATTCAAACTAGGGGCAATCTAATGACTAGCTCTACTTTGACTGGCCAGAACCTTAATGATGTGGTGAACAGGAACAGCCCTGGCAAACACATTTCTAGAAGACTTGAAAATAAATGGAAACTTCGTCGTAAGTAATAATCACCTTCAGCAATTATGTTTTAAATAACGAATTGTGTATTAAAATAGCTTGCCAACACTTTCTTCTGTATTTTTATTTTAACTGAAAGAAGTGGTATTGAATAGTACGACGACATGTTAAAAGGGTCCCGTCCTTTTTTTTAAGATCTGATCAATGTTAGCCTGATAAAGCGAATGATTTATCTCAGAGGTCCCTTTCAAATGGTTAAACATGCATTAGAGTAATATAACAAGTCTTGGTAAGAATGTTTTATAGAAATTAGTGATCAACCTATTAGGTCTGGGGCTTTGTTGCTTGGAAGTTTTCTTTCAGTCTACTTCTCCCTATTGTCCCTATTGACAGCCCTTAGAGAGTATCATAAAGTAGAATTTTGTTTACCATTGCCGGTGTTCTTGATAATGAATTGGGAAATCTGTCTCTGTTAGCAATTAACTGCTCATCTGATAAAGACATACTTTAAAACAAATTAGTAAAGGTTCTACACTAAATGCTGGTATTCATGTGGATGCTACTTTGACATATACAACCTACCTAAATATTGTTCCAGGCCAAGTAACTCCCTTCTTGGTAACAGTATTCCCAAATGGCAGAAACGTGCACCTTGCCACACTGCAAAAATTGTTCAGGAATGATTAGACAAACACGACAAAAGTTCAATGTGTTGACTTGGTCTCCATGGGCATTTAATTAATAGGCAACACCTGGGTGGAACTATGGTAAAGCTTTGTATATTGTAATTTTTGCCTAGGTGTGCGTCTCGTCCTGGGAACTTGGCCTCCAGTGTACAATAATGTAGCCCATAGTTTGGAGCAGCTGTTTTATTTAAGCATCATGCAGAAGAATTGTTAACCTGACTTGGAGGTAGGTCTACACTGGTTATTTTATTGAACCAACTTTATTGTGTTTTCATACTGCTCCCCAGGTGCCCCTCGGTGGCAGCCCACTGCTTCACCTGAATGGGTTAAATGCAGAGAAGGTATTTCAAACTGTTTGTGAACACAGGAGTCACTTTACTTTTCTTTAATTGCGTCTTGGCTAATCAAATTTTTTGATTAATCATTAGTATTCAAGACCAGATTTTACTGCCGTTTAATACACTGGAAAGTTGGGCCTTTACCTTTCGGCATTCATCGGCATGTAATCTTACTGTCCTTGTTGCAGAGAATGCTTGGTGTAATGTTAACAGCACTTGAATCTTTCCCCAGTTCCTTTCTGTGTAGCATAACTCAATTTCTTTCTACATTCATGAAATTGCATTAGCTTGCCACAGCCAGTTACATGCTGGGTTGGGGTAGGCTGGCTTATCATATTTGTCTTTTAGATTTCGGTCTGATAATCGCTAATATGACCCCCCCCTTCTCCCCTTTTCAGTTTGCTCTTATGCGTTGACCGCTCCAACTTCTACCACGGGCACATCTATTTCCTCAAATGGTAGGTCAGTGTTAGGTTGTTGTGAGAGAGGAACCAAACAGAACAAGTCTTTGAGTTTAGAAAATCAGGCCATGAGTATAGGGAGGGAGCAAAATCTTTCCACCACAGAAACGCAGCAGACCTGCTTTATGATGACTAACTGGGTGATACTTTCTCTTCTCTCCAACCTACTGTGGAGTACTTTTCTTCCCTGTTGCCTGAGTAGGGCAGTTAAAGGGGTGGCCCCTTGGTTAAAGTACTTAATGAATCTACAATAGTAACTGGTGAAGCCTAGAAAATCTTTGCTGAAGATCTTTGACTCTGGTCGGAGTGGGCCAATCTCTAACAGCTCGGGTCTTATGTTCCTCCATGCTAATAAAACTGGCACCAAAGACATGGCCAAAGAACAAGATGGTAAATTGATGGAAGCTACATTTCTCACCCTTGGCAAATAACTGATTGCTTACAAATTGGTCTATCATCTCCCTAAAGAGCTAAAAGACTGAAAGACACAAGGGGCATTAGTGAGTCCAACTGGCATTATAAGGTACTCATCGTGCCCCTTAGTAGTGATGAAAGCTGTCTCCCATTCGTCGTCGTCTTGGATGCAAGTGACTTTAAATGCACTGCGTGAATCGAATTCAGAGAATACAGTTAAGGTGCAGAGACATTCCAAGGTGGAGAGGATAAGCAAGAGTGGGTACATAAATTTAACTGTAACATTGTTCACTTGGCTCATCAACATCAAGTCTGTGGCCAAAATGAAAAAGAGTACACTGAGTTTTGGAGGGTATATGATCGGTTACCAGATGACCAATATCTGCGCCCAGTCTAGATGTTTGAAATAACTAAATGTCTTAATTGCAAGTGGAGTGACTAGACGACAATCCGAATAATTGTTTACACATCCCTCTGTGGGTAAGCAGTAAATTGCAGCACACTGTAAAGAGAGTCAAACAGGTGCCAGTTTTTTGGGGCAGCTAGTTGCAAGGTGGGTAGGGATCTTCCCTTATGATCAGAGGGTTGATGGTTTGAATTCCAGGACTGGCAATGGTACCACTGAATGGTACTCTTGATACCCTTGAGCACTTGATATCCACTGCTTCACTTGAGTGAATGAGTTAAATGCAGACAACAGTTATTTCACACTGTTCACACTGTGTGCTATGCTGTTCTGTGGTGTATGATAAATGACCACTTTAGCTTTAAGGTATTTTTACATTAAATAAATGGAAATTATATGTTAAAATGAGTAGAAATGTTTCATGTTTCCACTTCCAGGCATATTATCAACTTTCACATTTTTCATTTGAGATGACTATCTTGCTGCACTGGCAGAAAATGTAAGATTTACAATCTAGAATCTAATAGTGATAAAAATGTAATTATATTTTTTAGCAGTGTGACTCCAGTACTAAGGAACCATGTATGCTAATGTACTTACATTTACTTTTATGGCATTTAGCATTTATCAAAAGCAACTTCCATTTCATAACTACAGGGGACAGTCTCCCTGGAGCAATTTGGGGTTAAGGGTCTTGCACAGGAACCCAGCGGTAGTATGTTGAAGGTAGGATTCGAACCCATGACCTTTTGGTTCAGTGGCAAGTATCCTACCCTCTAGGCCACCACCACCTGTACTTGTTAGCTACATTCGCCTAATAGCACCAGCACAAAAATTAAAGGAGCAAACTAAGCATGTCTTTGCTGATAGATGACATTTGGGGTGAAGGGACTGTAGGGTCCACCTGATTACTCCGAATCACACCTTTAAAATGCTCACAGCCATGATGTGTGTTTAGCTGGATAGAGTCTCAACATGCAGTATGGTGATGAAGTTTCTCTTCATCTCAGCGTGAGGTGAAGAACAAACTGTTACAAAGGCGCTGCGTCAACAGCTGGGGGGGCTGGCTGGGATTGTTTTTGCCATGTGAAGTGATGAAGTCTGTAAATAAACAACTTACATAACCGCGATGGTTCTCTATATCTGCACTCACAGACGAGACAATGCCAGTGGGGAGATTTTCTCCATCTCTTGTCCCCTATACATCTATCCATATCTCTCACTCTCAAATTCAGGGTGACAGCCGGAAGGGCAGGACATCTGTGTGTTCAGGTATTTGTCCAGCCATTATCTCACTTTCCTTTGTTAAGCAGTGCGTTGTCATTCTCTCCAGGGTCAATATTAATTAAAAAAAACATTTCTGTACACCATAGTCCTTATGGTCCATTCATGAAAATAATACAAACATTGTATATCAAATCCCTTTATTAAACAAAAAAAGGAAAATTGTTTTTCTAAATGTGCCAGAATGCTCAGGTGCTTCAATATGATGGAGCTGGACGCTCGAGTGTCCTGCTCGTCTGATAGTCCCATGCAAGTGATTGGTTGTCAAAAGGTGAGAGAGGCTGTTTGTCCTCTCGGTCCAGCTGGAGGTCAGCGCTGGTGCACGACTCATTAGGGCCCCCAGCTCCCCCCGACTCCCTCTGTTTCCCTGGAGTCACCATGGAAACTGCAAAGAGCCTTGGCAACTCCTGACTGCTAACAAGGCCTCTTTTTGGGGACCATTATGAGCATTCTAATTAATCAATTAAGACGCAGATGGTGAGTGGGATGGGGGTGGGGGATTGGGGGGGCTAAAGCTGTCGCACTACAAAACATTGTTTTTTTTAATCAGTTTTTGGGGGTTAAGGGTGAGTGTGTTGCTAAACATCATCTAAACAACATAATGAGGACACACAGTACAAAAAGCATGTGAATTACACTGGTCTCAAAAGAATAAGTTGACCAAGAAAAGTTTGCAGTGGAGCCTGTCTGTCTTCTCTATTAGACTTGTTTACGCAGTTTCTGGCACTGAAAGATATAGTGTTGTCTATAAAAATCAACAAAAATAAATTGTGTAGTTAACAGTAGTAATGGTTATCTGCAAGGCTGAAAATGTATCTGCACTTAGTCAATTTTTAAAGATAACAGCATGTCATACGGCATCAAAGCTACATAAGCAAGTCTATTTGCCAAACTGTGATGCAGTTTAATGTGAGAGTATGGTCACAGTTTTCACAATGCTAACTCTTGCACTGAAGCATCCATTACTTGTTAGCTTGGTTAGCATTGTGGCAAAAATAAAAAGGAAGACACATCAGATGTCTTGACAGACTGACTAAATTGGACATAATGGGGAAACTTGATTTTGTCCCCAACTATCCCTCAACAACAATCAAACCATGAGTACAGGGAGAGAGCAAAATCTTTCCACCACAGAAACCCAGCAGACTTGCTTTATGATGACTCACTGGGTGATACTTTCTCTTCTCTCCCACCTACGTGGTCACGAAACACCACAATACAGTACAATTACAGCCTGAAGAGGCACTTTTGTGTGTGTGCGCACATATATGACAGTTCAGGAGTGTGAGCAGAAGCGTTCCAAGCGAGTGAGAAACAAAGACTGGGTGTCAAACTAAAAGTCATTCTGAAAGGGAAAAGGGGTTGGTCATTAAGTTAACTGAAATCAAAGAATGCCATCTAGGGTTAGAATGCCAATACTCCTTAAAAATCTGTTTGGAACTACACAGAAGTAAATAGAATCTTTGCTTGAGGAATAAGAATTTTAGCCTGGACTACAATGGCAGCTCATGCCAGATCTCTTGGGGGGAGGGTGCCTCCATCAGTCACTCTATTCTAACATAACACATGGATTTCTCCTTAAGCTACATTAGGTTACACATGACAAAAACATGTTGCGCAAGTCCACATCACAAACTGATTGCATTGCAGTGGCTTAAAAATTGCTTTAACATGAGAACGTATCAGAACAATGTGGGTTACTTTCTTCATGGAACACTAACTGGATGATAATACTCCAGGACAAACTGTCTAGAACAGACACGGCTAGTGTGGGACACTAGTGGAATGTGATGGAAAAATTCCCTCCCTTTCACCTGACCACGCTAAGAAACAAACTGCCCATCTTTGGAATATGTATTAATGTGAAATGAAAATTACATTATTGATCTGTTACTCTGAACAAATATTAGCCTTTTGTGAACAGAAATTTGCCATTGCACAATTACAAATAGAATTTTGCATTTTGAACAGCATTTTGTCAGTCTGGGTCAGGACAATTGCCAGGCTACATTTGGGTAAAGACTGTCTTTTATCAGGATTTTTGGCAGGGTATGTTTGGGTTTAGGCTGAATTTTGACAGTCTACAGTCAAGTTTGGACATTTTGTCTGGTCACAGGCAGGTTTGGGGAGAGTTTTCAGGGTTCAGGCAGGGTCAGGCAGGATTTGCATCTGTCAGAATGCAAGCAGGTTTGGGAAGAATGTTGTCACTGGACAATCATGTTCTTACAAAACTATGCCAGACCACAGACTGAGTTTTATAAAGAGACATTCAATCAGGAACTGAATTTTTGCAGTCAGGTAACAGACTGAATTTTGTAAAGTCAGAGTTTTGTCACTGTACAGTTGGGTTTGGACAGAATTGTGTCAGGCTACAGGCAGAATTTTGACAAATTTCTTTTTCTCAGGGATTCCTGCATAACTAAAGACTGCTGTTATCAATCAGAATCAGAATCAGAAGACGAGACAAGGAGTTGAAAACATGCTACTGCAGGTTCCCGCCCATGCACACAAACAAACCCATCCTGAAAATGAGAAACCTGGACTTTTGCACTTTTAATAAATATAGGTCTATTTCAAACCTCCCATTCATAGGCAAGGTCACTCAAAAAAGTAGTCTTGAACCAAATCAGCAGCTATCCTGAATTTAAATGGCTACTTTGACGACTTTCAAGTAGGCTTCCGCATCATTGCAACAGCTCTGATAAAGGTAAAAAATGACATTCATCTGTATACAGACTCAGGTAAGATAATGTTCTCGGTACTGTTAGATCTTAGTGCATTTTTAAAAAATGTTTAATCATAAAATACTGCTGGACAGATTAGAAAACTGGTTTTGGGGTTTCAGATGTTTAAGGATGTCCCTGGAAGGCAGGGATAAGTGTCTCTTGACACTTATAAATCAGAGAAAAGCACTATGCCATATTGAGTCCCACAGGGGAGTTCAACCTATGCATGCTTCTTCTTGGACAAATTCTTCAAGAGTACAAGGCGGTTTATCATAGCTATGCAGATGACAGTCAGATCTGTCTAGCTCTGTCACCTAATGACTTCAGTTCTATAGACTGTGTTTAGACATCAAAGTAGTAAACAGCTGCATGCAGCAAAATGTCCTTCAGTTAAATAAAAGCAAGACAGAGATAACTCTCTTTGGGAACAAAGAAGGAAGGACGCAATTCAGTGAATATCTATAATCTAGGGCAATAAATATAACCCACTCCAGAAGCCTTGGTGCAATCATGGATTTTAGTAAAACAACATTCCGGCATCTCAGGAATATTGCTAAAGTTGTGGACTGTGTGTTAAAGCAAGATTTGGAGAAACTCACTCATGCCTTTATATCCTACAGAGCTGACTACTGCAATGCATTTTTTTAAACTGGTTTTCCAAAAAAGACCATTAGACAGCTACAGCTCATTCAAAATGCTGCTGCTAGTTTTAACAAAAGCCAAGAGTACATCGCATATTATTCCGAGTGTTTTGGGGGCTAAATATTTCTCCAATATGTTTAACTTCTCTTATTTTAAGTCATCATAAGTACTATTTTTATTCTGTATGAATTTATGGTTTATTTTATTGCTCACATTTCATTTTTGCATTTATTTGTTCACGGTAAAGCACATTGAATGACATCTGTGCATGATAATGTGGTACACAAGTAAACTTGCCTTGCCTTCACCCTCCTCTGTCTAGCTGACATATGAAAATAAGTCTAGCAGCACATACACAATGCTGGAAATTGACTGAGATAATGGAACAGGGAGGGGGGAAAGGCATTTTCAAAAATATAGAGATGTTACTTTATTTCATGGACACAGTGCATCTTGAAAACAATCAACTTAAATTAATTAAGAGAGCTAAAATCACAGCTCTGATCAAAGCTGCTATAAAACCAGACTTTGATTAATATGTTTGGAGAAAGAAGAAACATTTAAGCAATAGGACATGAGAGCCATTATGTTATATCCAATATTCAGTATCAGTATCAGTATCCAGAAAAAAGATTGAAGATTATAATTGACACGACTATTCATGATAAATTACACTGGAACTCGTAGTTGTAATGATCATACTCAGTCACTTACTTAAATGTTATTGTCCTAAGAAAAATATTTCTTTAATATAACAAAAGTGCACTTTATATTTTTGGCCATTTTTGTACATGATTAAATACATTTCATAATTGTTCTGCTATATAACTTTTAGTTGTGGCGGCACATTCCTATGGGGTGAAAAGCATTCTATTAGTGTTATTTGTTTTGCAAGAGCTAACATTACACTGACCACCGATAGCTAAATTATCAAATCAATTATCAACTCCTATTAGATAGCATTTCTTCAGCAGTCCGTTTGGTCAGATTATGAAGAAAACTGTGAAGCAGGAAAAATGTGTGACTCCAGTCTGATCCCACAAAAGAGCTGCTGTAGCACAAACTACAGAAAAAGTTCACGCTGGCTGTGTTAGAAAGGTATCAGAATGCATCACAACTTGCAGCATACGTGGCTGAGTAGCTGCAGGCTAATCAGAGTGTCCTTGCTGGACTATGGCGTGATGGAAGAAGGTGACCTGATCAGATGAATCATGTTTCTTTTTTATATTATGTGGACAGCTGTGTGTGTGTGTGTGTGTGTGTGTGAGTGTGTCTGTCACTTATCTGGGAAAGAGATGGCAGCAGGATGCACTAAGAGAAGAAGACAAGCAAGCAAAGGCATTTTGATAGTCTGGGCCTTGGCTCCTGCATTCATGTGGATGTTACTTTGACACGTACCATCAAAGTATAGAAAACCCAAGTACACAGCATAGAAAACCAACAGCATAGAAAACCAAGTACACCCCTTCATGGCAGT
>JBBPCX010098202.1:0-14271 GCA_037974365.1 Hydrocynus forskahlii
AGGAACCACCAGGACCTTCTCAGATCACACAGAGAGGAACCACCAGGACCTTCTCAGATCACACAGAGAGGAACCACTACCAGTCAAAGGTTTTTGCACACTACAGATGCAGAGTCAAATTCTAGACTGTCCTGCATTAGTGTAACTGTTTCATCACTTAATAGCTCGTTAAATGTCCAACACTTGTCTGGTGATCCACATTATAATTATAATTATATTAGGTTGCTTTTTGTGGGTCAGTAGTGATTAATAAAAAATTGACATTTTCTGGCTAATAAAGGAACTCAAATGGTGAACATACTGAGAATGTATTTGTTAGCAAAGAATATTGAGTGTATTTTAGTCATTATTACGTGAGTAACATGCCAATGTAGAAAACTCAAGTGTGTCCCAAAACCTTTGACTGGCATATGTTTATATAAAGTTATTATATCACTTTACACAACACTGCAGACCTGCCCTTCTTCCAGAGGTTTGGATCTGAGTGAGTCTCACAGAGAGCTGAACAGCTGCCTCCCAGAGGAAACACACACACACACACACACACACACACACACACACACACACACACACACACACACACACACACACACACACACAAGCCACTGAGCTCACTCACCATGGACAACCTTAATCCCAGCAAGCTAACCACGCTAACGCTACCAACCCAAATCAAATCAGTGTGGGCCGCTCAGACACACACGCTTAACATGCACATCCCTCACACACACACACTCACATTCAGCATCACAACAGAGCCAAAACTGAGGACATACCTTCTTCCTGACCTTCAAACAAACACATAACACAGATAACAACATCAAACCTGAAGGATAACAGATGACATCAGAGGCAAAGAAAAAAAAAAGGAAAGAATGAAAAATGACAAACAGAATATATACATATACTGTAAACCCCCACTTATCCAAGAGCACTCGCGTATCGTGAAAAACTGTGAATATGTGATGTGGTAAAAAAAATGCCTATTTTTATAGTGTAAACTCCCAAAACACTTCAATTTCATTTTAAACTCAGCTTAACACTTTACCCATTAAATAAAAATGTAAAGGTAAATCCGTATTCATACTGTACAGTTTACACTGAACTGCTGTCTCCCGCAGTGCTAGAATTTAAAATACCAATGTTACCCCTATAGAGACTGTACTGTAATTCATGCAAGCACGTTTTCTTTGGTATGCGCTGTCGTTTTCTTTGGTATAAGCAGCTAAATACAGTAATACATTAATTTGATTTACTGAAATAAAAATACAGAGTTTTAAGAAGAACAAAACGAAAAACACGAGAATGAAAAACTTGAGATTCTCCACGGAGGAAATTCTGGACTGCAGCTGCCAGAGATGCGTCACAGGGCAGCAGCCAATCAGCAAGGAGAAATAAATAATGTTCTCGGATTGGCTACTTTCAAACCTCCTGCCTCTGAGTGCAGGTGACGTCCGGGCCGTTTGCGGAAACCACAGGTATCCTCTGCTTTTTTTTTTGCTTTTGTGATGTCCGGGCCTCGTCCGCCACGCCCCCTCATCCTCGTGCTGGTTGTTTATGTTTGGGCGTGGCAGGAGGACGAGGGGGCGTGGTGAACGAAAATGCGGAGTATACCAGTGGTTTCTGAAAATGGCCCAGGAATTTCTGCGAACAATTAATTTCTCAGAAAAAATTCACGATTGTACTCAAGAGTTTGGACCTCTAGGACCTGATTTAAAGCCCCTGTGACTCAAATTCAGCCACAAATTATCCAAACGTCTCAAGTCTCAACAAGTTTCATTAAAACATCTACAACGAACCATGTGAGCATTTCAAACTACATCATAGGTTTTTAACTTAAAAACCTAACGGGCAAAAAACCCCAAAACAAACAATATGGCTTGATTTATATTCTTTACAAGTCAAGTGTAACTCATTTGTGCCATTTATTCAGATGTCAATAAATTATCATGTATAACTGATATCTTGCACACCACAGGCGATTTTTCAGGCCCAGAAAATATAACATTATTTTAATTTAACCCTGATTTTTGTGAACTTTCACAGGCGACCTAAACTCAGTAAAGCAACCACGGCTCTTTCTGGCTGAAGGATCAGTTTTGTTCCAGCAACTATGACAGTTGACAAACGATAATCTGCTTCATCCGGTTTGGTGCCAGCAGGTCCAAAAGCAGCTCTGCGAGGTTTCTGGACACCCATGCTTCTTCTAAAGCTGTTGAAATGAGGATGTGAAATGCCTTGTGCTCCATTTGCCATTCTAAAACTGAGAGTGCACGATGCTTATTTTGTCACTGACATTATGTGTGGAAAAATATACTGTGGGCATGAATAAATAACAGACATACAGGGCTGCACAATATACTGTCTGATCAACAATATTGTGATAACGGTCTCTGCAATACTGATATCACAAAAGGCTACAACAGCAACTGAGCCTCTAACCAATCACAGTGTTTTCACAGGCTGACCAATCACAGCTCCAGGTGAGATACTGGGTGTTCTGATGAATTGATGTCTTCATGTAATCTGACAAAAGTCTAATTATTCCTGGCCAAACTTTAACCATTACAGATACTGAATGGTCAAGGTGTTTTTAAAGGGCCCATATTCTACATATCCTTTCTATTTCATTTTTCCAGGATATTTTCACACCTTATTAAACAGGCTGTTTCTGTTACTGTGCCTTTAAGACTGATATATGTAAATTATCTTGTTTCCAATTGGCTGCTTTGTATTGCAGCAGCACATGACTGAAACTTTCTTTAGAACTCCAGCGTAAACAGAGCCAGACTGCGGCAGGTGGAAAAAGGAAATATATGTAAATGTGTCCGTTTTGTGACATCACAAAAACTATGATTTTAAACCCAGCTGTTTTGGCAGCTTATTGACTGTATGGATGGGGAGAGTGAAACAATATTTACAGACTTGAAGCCTTTTAAATGACAGAAGCCTTTTAAAGATGATATGGGCCCTTTAATATATTGAAATGCATCAAAACTGCAATATGTAGCAATTGCAATACTAATATTTTGCCCCCATCACGCAGCCCTAAGGACATAGTTTGGTTATTCATTTTCTAACAACATATCACAGTAGGTTGCATGAAAGATTTACACTGGAGAGTCGGCCAAAAGAAACTCTTTATAGATAATGATCAGCCTGAACATGTAGGGACAAGCTACCATTACAAGCTCCAGATCTGCAGTCTTATATTTACACAGCAGTTTAAGTGATGTGATCTGTGGAATAAATAAGTATTGTGGTTGTTATGTGTAGGTAATAGAGGACTCACCAGTCGCCTCGATGTAGCGGATGCATTTCTCGATGAAGAGTGGAATGGGACGCTCCAGGGAGACGACGTTAGCCAAGGGAACACCAAAGTAGTTACTCTCCAGGGGTTTGGAAATGGACTGGCGAGGCTTTGGCCTTGTTTTCTACACAGCATGAGGAAAATAAGACAAAAGCAGAAATTATTTACACACGCAGCTACCTTTCGAACATAAAGACCAGCAAAGATGGAAACAAACCTGAAACCTGCTTCTGGTCATCTTAATGTGTTCAAGATTCATGCTACATAAGATATAGCCCCCCTCATTTCTTCAAATCTTGCTTCCAAATAGCCAGACTTTCTTGTATTTTTAATGTAGTCTTGAACAGTTCTCCAGGCTTCCTGAAGGACTTTCAAAGTCTCTCATTTTCAGTCCAGTCCCTGAACCTGACCAGTTTCAGAGGAATGTTTTTTGTTTATTAAATAATAATAATAATAATAATAATTAGACACACAGTGACCTACATGTGAATCATTCAAGCAGAAAAAAAAACACATCTAACTTAAAGTCTGATCTTTTGAAGAAACAGGTGCAGATGATTCCAGATGATCAGGCGGTGATCAGTATGCCAGAGATAAAACTTATGCACATGCTGTATTTATTTGCAGCAATGTCTGGCGATGATAACAAAACCCTTTGTATAAAAAACTGGTTGTTTTAAACAAGCCAGTTTTCACAGCCAATTTAATGAGAAATTATACTTCAGTATTTGTTTACAAGTAGGTCTTGACTTCTCTGGCATGGAGAACCTGCAGTCGCGTCACAGAACTGGTTTCAGTGGGCGGTCTCCCTCTGTTTCTGTATGCAGGCATATGGCCAGGCACACACCAACCAGCGGAAGGTTGCAGCAGATGGGGAGAGTCGGGAGGAGTCCCTCATCCTGGAGTCTGCGTCTAAAGAGGCCATCTACGAGCAGAGGGTCCAGGAACTGCAGGTGGAGCTGCGGCAGGCGAAAGTCACACTGACCAGCACACAGAGTGAAAATGAACGACTCGCCACGCTCGCTCTGGAGCTCAGAGAGGTGAGCGATCAGCCTTTGGATGGGGATCGTGGTCAGAATATCTTTATTATGGTGATACTACTTGGTGATGGGCATCTCCACAAAATAACTTTAGTGGTGGTGTTAGTGTAACTGATTGACCAACTAACAGCTGTCAAAAATCCTGGACCCAATTTTATATATGTATATGTATGTCAACAACTCTCCTCTGGCAGAGTTAATTCTACACTGCCAGTCAAACATTTCTATACACCACAGGTTCTTAACATTTGCCCATTTATTTCATAAACTGCAGATTTTCATTCTTGTTGAACACTGAAAACTTGTTGAAGGAACAACTATAAATGAAAATGTGAAATAAAACAAGTTTCCTTTATAAGATGAAAGAATCTGTAACAATGCGTATCTGACATTCTATTAACTGGTTGTGTGGTGATGCAGATTCAAATTTTAGACTATATGCAAAGTCATATGCTTACCTCTCTCTCACTTTCTCTCTCGCTCTCTGGGTCTCTCTCTCTCTCTCTGTCTCTCTCTCTCTTTTTTAGAGTAATGAACTGGTGGAGCTGCAGCGAGCTCGTCTTCGTGATGATATCAGGGAGTATAAGGTTCGAGAGTCTCGGCTGCTGCAGGACTACACTGAGCTGGAGGAGGAGAACATCAGCCTGCAGAAACAAGTCTCCGTGCTCAAACAGGGACAGGTGACTTTAACCACTGACTCTCCCCAATGTGCTATTTACATTTTCAGTTCCATTAAACGAATTTTCTATCAATACTACATGCCAGAAGTTTGGACCCAAACTCTGCTCTCAAGAAAGCTTTAGAAATACAGGTCTTCAGTGTTTTATAGTGTGTATTAACACAACGACTCAAACTATTAGTTTTGAAGAGACTGGCCTGTCTCTAGTGACTGACATCCTCTCTCTGTTGTTCATGAAATAGAAAAGTTTCACTTAGTTCTTTAACATTGCACGGTTTCTTCTGGTTTACGTGTCACTGGACAACATTTTATTTTTTAACAGGAAACGATCCCAAGCATCGTCAAAATTGTACCAAAATTATATCCAGTCCAAAGAAAAGCAGAAAGTTTAGAGAATGCTGTCTTGGCCTCCCCAGTCTCCAGATCTTTGTCCAACTGAGCTGCAGGGCTGAGCTGAACCCACAAGTTCCAAATGAGTTCCAGCAAATGAGACAGTGTATTGTTTATTTATTTATGTATTTTTAAATCCAGGGGTGGGCCAAACTTCTGGCCTGTATTGCATTTCCAGAAGCAGTAACAATAGTGGAACCTGTTTTGGTGATGAATCCTAACGAGATGGGTTGTTCCTCACCTGACTGAGTGCAGGTGGAGTTTGAGGGTTTGAAGCATGAGATCCGGCGGCTGGAGGAGGAGGCGCAGTACCTCAACAGTCAGCTGGAGGAAGCTGTCCGGCTCCGGGAGATCGCCGAGCGGCAGCTGACCGAGGCGCTGGAGACAGTAAAGACAGAGCGGGAGCAGAAAGCCGCTCTGCGGAAGGAGCTGACCAATCAGATGACCCTCGGGGACTCGCTGCTGGCCAGCTCTCTGGACGCAATCAAAATGGGCCTGGATGAGCCCAATAACGACGAGGCTGTCCGCGCCTTCGAAAATGGCTTCGCCAAAATGGTCGACAGTGACGAGGACAACCGGTCATCCACTCCGAAGAAGGGCGAGAGGTTCCGACCAGCACCCAGCCTAGTGGACGACCTGCTCAGCGAGCTCAACATCTCCGAGATCCAGAAGCTCAAACAGCAGCTCTTGCAGGTGGGCTCAGGGGTTAAAAGGAACGTCTGGCAAATAGTCTAATTTAAATAAATTTTTTTCCCTCCAGAAAACTTAGATGAGCCAAGACAAGTTTACTTTTTTTGTTCTGTCAAAGAGCTACAAGGCTCATGTGAGGCTTCTAAGATTAGCATTGGGTAAATTGTAGGCTTATACCATCCATCATTTGTTTCTAAATACGTTGTTGTTTCTTCATTTCAAGTTGACTTGTTTATGTGGTTTCTTACATGACACACTGCTATTTAAAAATATAGACTAAAGTACATTAGCATAGCTGAGAACAAAACCAACACATTTAAATCTCCATATTCTCCTTATTCTGGCTACAACAGTTTAGCCCTGCCCATTCACGTACCGACTCGTCTTTACAGGTTAAAAATGAGAATTTTGTTGGATTACATGAAGACCTTGATTCCTTAGAACACCCAGTAACTCACCTGGAGCTGTGATTGGTCACCCTGTCAAACACTGTGATTGGTTGGGCTCATGTTCCAACCATCTGTGACATCAGTACTGCAGAGACCAATTTTGCGACAACGAATAGCAGATGAAGTTGTGCGTGTGTGTGTGTGTGTGTGTGTGTGTGTGTGTGTGTGTGTGTACATAAGAGGAGTTAGAAAGTATTGAACACTTATTATACCTATTAACACCATGCATCATGCCTATACCATAATTATTAGCTATGTTATTAACTGCATTATTCCTGTATTAATTGTCCTGGCCAGTCAGTGCAGCATCAGATTATTATATATTTTACTTGTTTGTATGATGGTAAAGAACATTGGACAGTACTTTTTATTTAACACCTTATTTCACTGTCCGTTAATGCTCTTATGTGATATTTTGGCCTAAAAATATTAGTCTATATTTTTCTTACTTGATTTCCCTGTCTCTCTCTCTCTCTCTCTTAGGTGGAGCGAGAGAAGGTGGCTCTCCTGTCCACCCTGCAGGAGTCACAGAAGCAGCTGGAGCAGGCCCGTGGGGCGCTGGCGGAGCAACAGGAGGCAATGATGCGGCTAAGCGATGATCTGGGGGCCATGCGGAGACTCCAGGCCGGGAAAGAGCGGCAGTCTGCGCTGGACAGTGAGAGGGAGCGGGACAGCCGCGAGGAGGGAGACGACTATTACGAGCTGGACATCCACGGCCCGGAGATCCTGCGCTGTAAATATGAGGTGGCCGTTGCTGAGGCTGGTGAGCTTAAGGTGGAGCTAAAGGCGTTGAAGGCAGAACATGAGGAGGTGAGGTGGGGTTTCAGGTTCGGGCCAGAATTTTGGAAATAACAATATTTTTAAAACTTTTAAAAGTAGACATGAGTGTGTTATTTTTAGTTGATTAAAGTCAGTATTTTTGTTTACATAGATAATTGCAGCCACAGTGGACTCCTAATAAAACTGAACTCTATAACGCAGAGAATTAAGTTTTAATAAAAATTACATGCAAAATTACCTACGCGATAAGACTTTTGAGCACTGTTGGAACATTTCTGATGGTTAATTCGTCACAGTTTTGTTTTAGCAGTACCTGAATGAATTCCAAACATTAGTGTAAACGTGTGGTACGCGCGACTTACTGACTTTCCCACCTTTCAGCGAGTAGATGAATGACATAATAAATATCTCACTGTCCATCATGGCCCAGGTCAAGGCGGGGCACGCGGAACTCCAGGAGCGCCTGGAGAGCCAGGTGCATGAGCTGAGCACCCAGGTGTCCCGGCTGGAGAGTGGAGGCCAGGCAGACCGGGAGCAGCTGGCGCGGCTGCAGAGGGAGCTGCAGGAGACCAGCATGCTGGCAGGCGAATCGCAGGGGGCGCTCAGCGTGGCCCAGGACGAACTGGTGGCCTTCAGCGAAGAGCTGGCCAACCTGTACCACCACGTCTGCATGTGCAACAACGAAACGCCCAGCCGCGTCATGCTCGACTTCTACAAGGAAGGCAAAGGTGCAGACAGCAAAGCTAACCGTCCAACCCCCGCCAGCTCTGAATCCGCCCCTGTCCCTGAATCCTCAGGCACCCCCTCTGGCCTGGCACGGGAAGACACCAAAAAGGAGCCCATGGATGTGTACAACCTGGTGGCTATAATCCGAGACCAGATCCGGCACCTCCAGCAGGCTGTGGACCGCACCACCGAGCTGTCCCGGCAGAGGGTAGCCTCTCTGGAGCTGGCTGCTGTGGCTGATAAAGACCAGGCGGCCTGCATGGAGGAGATCTTGAAGCTCAAGTCCCTGCTGAGCACCAAACGGGAGCAGATCGCCACGCTGAGGACAGTCCTCAAGGCCAACAAACAGGTGAGGCTAAAAGTGTGTGCGCGTGCACGCCTGTTTTGTTATGTGTAAGGTAGGGGTGTGCCATATCGTACCATTCACAAAAATCCCAGAACACGTTTTGATCCTGGGATAAAAATCAATATTGCAATATTATGAGTTGGCGCCGTAATTATGTCACACTGTTACTTTGTGAACTTAAGTTACACTAACATGATGGAGGGAGAAGGCAGGGTTAATACCTAAAAAATAATCCATTCTCAAGGTCATATGTAAGACTTGCTACCATCCTGCGATGACCAAAAGTGAAAAAATGTTTATTTAGCCACCTGGAGAATAAACATATTTTCAATATGAACAGTGCCAAACAAACCTTCTAACACAAGTAAACAAAGTAAATTGGTTTGGTGTTGCATTTTTGAGTCTTTAGCGAGTTACACACCTTATGACAAAACAAGCAAATGCCGTAAAGACAGTTTCCGGTGCAGTGCACTTTATGTATGGTGGTCATTTTGCAAACCAAAGAATGTTTGCTTAGTTTTTACTGGCTTATTTCAGACTGCAGTGTTACTGTGTTTTGTTTGTTATCCATCTCTAATTACACTAATGGACTTAAGTTCCATGTATGTTGTATTTACAAACTGTGCAGCGCACTTTACATGTGGTGGTTTATTTTATTTTGCCGCGATATTTGATGCAGAATTTGAATCTCAATCTTAGCTGCTGTTTAAGAACTAGAGAAATAAGAGAGATTTTTTTGTTTTTACTGGATAAAAACAAAATTATGAAGGCAAATGATTGCTTTCATGATGGCCTCTTGAACATGCATGTTCTTTAAATTGATCAAAATAATAGTAATATCGTCAATAATATAATTATCATGAAAATTCGCAAAAATATTGATATCATTGATACCATATGACCCACCCCCAGTGTAGGGGTGTAAAAATGCTCAGGCCAATGCGGTCGAGGCCAACGAACAGGTGATGTGTGTTGAGGTGTGAGTGTGTCATGGCCAGGATTGAGCTCAAAGCCAAGAAACAGGACAGTGTGTGTGTTGGTGTGTGCCAGGTTAGACTGAGTGTGTTTTACGGCTCATTAAGTTGGGCCGAAGAACAGTTGGCGCATTCCAAAGCTGACACAGTTTCTGAATATGTATATAATTAAATCATTTCGGATAAATATTATGGCCCGAGTGGCATTTTAGCTTTGAGTACTTGAGTACTTGCGTTTCTGAACAAGCACTTAAATACTTGTTTTCAACATAGTGCCGTTCCTGGAAGAAGGTTCCAGGTTTGATCCACAGATTCTTTCTGAGTTTACATGTTCTCTTCGTGTCCACTTGGTCCTCTGGGTTCCTCCCACAGTCCATAGTCCACGTCAGGTGACCTGGAGATGCTGTCTGTCCCCTAGGTCTGTGTGTGTGTGTGTGTGTGTGGGTGGGTGTAGTTGCGTGTGTGTGTCTGCCCTGTAATGAACTGGTGACCTGTTTAGGGTGTTTCTCTGTTCTCTGCCCTATCACAGCTGGGAAAGGCTCCATCAACCAGAGTTTTAAAAAAGGACTTTAAACATTTCTTTTTAGCTGAACTTTTATTTACCCTTGCTGTTGCTGCTATTTTTAATATGTTTTATGTTTTTTGTCTTTTACGATTTTGCTTTTACCTTGTAGCACTTTGAGAAGTAAAGAGTATTGCAAATAAAATGTATTATTGTTATTATTATTATTATTATTATTGTTACTGTTATTGTTACTGTTAAGGCATATCAGTCTCTGCAATACTGACATCACAGAAGGCTGCAATATGCGAATGAACAATCAGTGTTTCTCGACCAATCACAACTCCAGGTGACTTACTGGGTCTTCATGTAATCCAACAAAAGTCTCATTTTTATTAAAGGTGTTGGCGAATCAGTGCATGAACGGGTTTATCCATGTGCTGTATCCAGAATAAAGAGATTTAAATGTGTTGTTGGTGTGACACCACAAAAACTTTTTTTCATATATAGACTGTATTGATGGGGTTGTGAATGTACCATTTACAAGAATGTTTACACACTTTAAGCCTTTTCAATTCCAGAAAAGTGATTATATGGGCTCTTTAATACATTGCAATGCATCACATATGTAGCAGTAAAATCACAGTATTGATATTTTGTCTGTATCATGCAGTACTGTTTATGGTTGTAGTATTTTGACTCGAGTGTCTCTCTCCTGCAGACAGCTGAGGTGGCTCTGGCCAACCTGAAGAGCAAGTATGAGAACGAGAAGACCATGGTCACTGAGACAATGATGAAGTTGAGAAATGAGCTGAAGGCCCTAAAGGAGGATGCTGCCACTTTCTCCTCCCTCAGAGCCATGTTCGCCACCAGGTACACACACTCCAGTTCTTGAAAACTTGTG
This sequence comes from Hydrocynus forskahlii, assembly GCA_037974365.1. Taxonomy (NCBI): domain Eukaryota; kingdom Metazoa; phylum Chordata; class Actinopteri; order Characiformes; family Alestidae; genus Hydrocynus; species Hydrocynus forskahlii. Next base: position 10,791 of record JBBPCX010098202.1, read on the forward strand.
CTGGCTGGTTTCTTCTATCTGAATTATTTAAACCATTTGTACATACACTACAGGCAAATGTTGTGAGCCACCACTCATTTATTCATATTTTGCTTCCAAAGATCCAGACTTTCTTGTTTAATGTGGTCTCATTTCTCTCATTTAATCTACTAATTGGTGTCTAAAAGTAGTGCATGGTATTTGTTTTGCTACTTTGAAAATTGTGATTCCTCCTCAGTTTTAAGTTTAATTCATTCATTTATTCAATAATATTTCTGGTTATGAGGAGTTAGGACAGTTTTTTGTTTTACTTGTGTTTGTGCTTGTTTGAGTTGGTTGGTAATTTAACACACCTCATAACCAGAAATGGAAGTGAATATATATAGAGCTGTTTCTTTTGTAAGGATGTTTAAATAAGGCTCTTAAAAGTGGGCATGTCTCCCTTCCGCTCCCTCTGTAGGTGTGATGAGTACGTGACTCAGCTGGATGATATGCAGAGGCAGCTGGCAGCGGCTGAAGATGAGAAGAAGACGCTGAACTCGCTGCTCCGGATGGCCATCCAGCAGAAGTTGGCTCTGACCCAGCGCCTAGAGGACCTGGAGTTCGATCATGAGCAGTCCCGCCGGGGCAGTAACCCCGGCCCCCGTGGGAAAGGGCCTTTCTCACGGGGCAAAGGGCCAGCCTCGTCCTCCAGCCCACACGTAAGTCCCAGACTGTCCTGCAGAAGCCGCCCACTGCCCCAGGGCATTGTGGGAAGCCCCATAGGAAGCCGCGCGGGCAGCCCCGTGGTTTTCTGCAGTGAGAAGTATAAGATCCTGTACGACATCTGAGGCTGATTAACAGTCTAACATCTGATCCTCTGCTTCACGTCTGAGCCTGACTAACCCTCCACCATCCCAAGTGTTTCAGCTCCTCATTTCACTGCTGCTTCACTGCTGAGTTTGACTAATATTCTTCCACATGAAATACTGCTTTCACTTCTGAGACAAACTAACCTCCATCATCACAATCATTTCATGCTTCATGCTTCATGCCTATTGTTTGACATCAGCATCTCCGCTAACTGTGTTGTGTAAAAACACAGTTGTTGACATGTCATTTTTGCTTTATAAAAACAGAAAAACTCATAGACAGAAGCACTAGGGTGCAGTGATTATCACGGTAAACTCCATGAGAGCAAACTGCGTTCATTTCATGTATGAGTTTTGTGACAGAAATGTTTAAAAAGATTTTAAATGGTCAAGATGAATAGAAAAGAATGTAACACTAAGCTTCTTGGCTTGTAAGTCCCAGTTGCTCCATGATTGTACCTCTGTGGTGAATTAAGTATGGCAATTCCATCGATATTGCCATTAAGCATAAAGGAGTTGCATTGTTGCGTGATGCTTTGAGTTTTAAGTTTTTGTAATACACTACCGAAAGCATAGAGGGTGATATGGGTTCTTTTTTAACGTAAAAAGAGCCGTATAAAAGAGTCCACAAGGTCATTCTGACATACATTGTAATACATTGTAGGAAACACAAGGGGCGATATTGTTTCAATTGTTTCATGTTAAAAGCGCTTTATAATGTTCACATGATGAACATAATCATTCTGACAGACTTGAATACACTACAGGATGTGGCTCCTATCATTCCATATAAAAAGCAGTTTACAAAGCTCTATAACATTCATATGATCCGCACAATAATTGTGACAGACCTGTAATACACTACAGAAATCAGGACGGTGTTGCTTCTATTGTTTCATTTAAAAGGCACTTTATAATGTTCACATGATCTACATGGTCATTCTGACAAACTGCAATACACAATGGCTTCTATTTTTTCATATAAAAGGAAATTTATAAAGCTCTGTAACATTCATGTGATCCCCACGGTCATTCTGACAGACTGTAGTACACTACAGGAAGCCTAGGGGGCGACATGACTATTGTTTCGCTGTGACAGGGCAGTTAGTCGTTGAATCAAATACTAATTGATTACAGGAAGACTGCTCTGATTGTTTGAGTGTTTGTTAGCATGTTGACCGTGCATCTGTTTTGTGATTGTTATTTTTCCCTTCCCATTAAAAAAACCTTTAAAGTAATGAAGTGTTGATTGGTCAGATGGACTGTGTTTCTGATCTGAGACCAGTGTTTGTGTTTCTTTTCTGGCGGTTGAGATTAGCATTAGTGCTGGAGGAGCTGGTCCTGCAGCAGTTCTGTGAGGTCAGGGATGCCCTGTGGTGACCCACATCTACTCAGTAACAGTTCTCACACACCCCAGGCTGCTTATTCCTCAGCCTGATAAGCTCTCAGCTGAGTGTCAGTGGGAATAAGTCGCCATAATCCTAAAGTCAGACGTCCTTTACTGAGTCTGATCCTGCTGCACCATTTCCAAACTAGCTTAAAACACACACACACTCAGGTATGAAGCTGCAGCACTGCACAGCATAGTGTTTTGCACTCTATGTTTTGACAGTGAAATTTCACAATTTTCTGTGAAAATCTTCATTATCAAGAATTTTCTGCACCCAAACCTTTAATAAAAGTTTAAAACTTCTTATTCTCAACCAGTATTAAGACTGTTTTGACCCACCATGTTCATGATGGTTTTCTGTGAAAATCATCACAATCACTGAAATTCTGCGATTAATTTTTAAATAAGTCAAGGATTTTCTGCACCCAAAACAATTGTATAAGGTCAAAACGTGTTACTCTCAACCAATTGTAAGACTGCTTTGGCCAATAAATGTTTATAAAAGTTGTCTCACAACAACATCTTAAGGGGCGGCTCCTTATATGGTGGTAATAAAGCTCTAAAATGAAGGTTTAAAATGAAATATTTGCTATAATTGTTCATAACTCGACTGTAAATTAATAGCTAGTAGAGGTGAAAAAATCGATACGTTGTAGTATTGGGATATTTTTCAGCACAACATTATATCGATACAGCTGAGTATTGATCTTTATTTGTTTATTCATTGTTATTATTTAAAAATGCTTCTAATCTGGGATAAAAGTCTACTCTGATAGCACTGCTCCTGAAGTACAGGAATCACAATAACATTGTGTCATCCCTTTCTCTGCATGTCATTTGTTCTAACCCCCATTCATCTAGCCCCAACCCAGTTGCATGATGGGAAACGGAGTTTCCTGTGATCTGTGGTCCATCCCACCTGTCTGGTCTGCTTGTTGTCATGGTAACACTAGTGCAAGCTCTGTGTCTGTGTTTAACCTCGTTCACAGTTTTTAAATGCTTTGTGAGTGTAACTGAATATGAAACAAATCAAATATTACTAATATTATTGTAGTGATTCTAATGATTATGTATTTTTTTAATCTTACAGTAATTTTAGTTGCCAAGGAGACAAGCGGTTAGTCCCCCGACTGCAAAGCAAATCATCCTGCCAGTGACCGTCCTGCTCCGGAACGCTTCAAACCCACACTCACACACGTACACACACACACACACACTCACACTCACTCACTCTCTCACACACACACACACACACTCTCAC
>JBBPCX010098219.1:0-10002 GCA_037974365.1 Hydrocynus forskahlii
TTATTGCACTTTTGTTCATATAGCAGTACTTTAAAAATAAAAGTGTGCAATACACTACTTTTGAATTAATTATTTAATTTCACATCTAACAATGCGATTAATCGCAATTCATCACGTCGCAAAAAAAACATGGGATTAATCGCGCTTCAAAAATTTAATCGTTGCCCAGCACACATTAATCTGAATTCATTCATAAAGCAAAATATACTTTCTGGTTTGTGAGGTGAAACAGTATCAGATTTGTCTAAAGTAGCCTTTATGACAACTGATAAATGTTTGTGTTGGTTTTTGTCAGATGTCATGAAACCTTACACAGGGGTCACAAAACCTTCAATGAACGTTTCATTCACCATGTCACTCTGATGAATAAAGTCTGATGATAAGCCCTAGGATTTGAATCCTACTGTGAATCTGTGAGCTCAAAATTGTATGCTATTGAATATAATTCAATAGATCAGGCCTATTATGATAATTGTTCTTAAAATGCTTTATTAAAGAAAGCTATTAAAGTGCTTTAGCCTACCGTGGAATAGAAATTGTTGCCCCAAATGAATGCCTAAACGATACAAGGAGAGAAACATGAAAAGAATAAAAGAGGTGGAAATGTAAGCAGAGACTGTTGCACACATACTTTATTTTGCTTGTCATTTCAGCACTCATGAGTAGAGCAACAGTGCGTCCCCAGACGCAGCAAAGAAGCAGTGCTGCATCTACTAAACATGCACTAAGTCTATTTTTAACAAAAACACAGCCAAATATATGATGGGTACCAATGAAAATGAATAAGTATAATGGTAAAACTATTCAAAGGGTACACATTCCAGTAGGTGTACAGGCCTAAAGCAACTGCCCAATCACATGCTGGAAAACTGCCCAGGGTAAACAAATGTACTACAAATGCAAATGAAAGTGATTTGTTTGGTTATTTATCTATTTGGAAAATGGTATCTGTATAAGCGGTTTAGAAGCAGCCTGCCTCCACTGAAGTTACAGCACAAACACTGTATGTGTGAATGAATCCTATGCTGTTGACCTAATTCACCTAATTCAGTCAGGCTAGTGGTTAGGGCAGTCACCCTGCGATCAGGAAGTTGTTTGAATCCCAAGACTGCAGGTGGCACCTCTGAGGTACCCTTGAGCAAGGCTCTCTGCTCCCTAGGTGCTTTGTTTCTGGCTGCCTGCTGCTTCACTTGGTGAATGGGTTAAATACAGAGGAAGAATTTCATGCTGTTCACACTGTGTGCTGTGGTGTGTTCATGAATGACAGAATAGTCACTCAGGTTTTAGTAGATTGGTATAAAGAATGCACCCTCAAGCAACCCACCCCAAAATCATCCCTTGATTGCTGATAATACGGCACTTATAATGAGAAAAAAAAGCAGTTCTAAACATGATAACCATATCGCATGTCACAATGATAATGTTAGTTTAATTTCTTAAATAAAATAAAAAAACACGTTTAGAAATTAGTAACGCAAAATGTTGCATGATGTTGAATGAAATTTATACAGTGTAACACAGAAAATAGTGCATAGGTCAGGTTCACTGTTAAAGTCACTTTGCAGGATGTGAATCTGCACATGTCCCAACGACTCTGATTGCAGATATCAAAGTGTTAAAAGGCCTCTAGACTATTTTTCTTGTCTAGGTCCAATTTTTCCAGGATGTACACTTATAACATCTGTATGTACCATCATAAACAGGGCTTGACATAATTTATTTGCTCTAGTACTATAATGAGTACCTACATGAATGACTTGGTATGCACCGAAATTTTAAAAATTTCCACCTTACCATGGGCACTGGAACCATTATATCACTTTTATTGTATTTTATATAAATTCATGGGGGTTACGTTCCAAGACCAAAAAACGTGAATTTGTGGTAAAAAAAGTGGTTAAAAAAATGCTTGGAAATACATATTTTTATAGTCTAAATGCTAAATTTGTCCCCAGATATGCTCCCAAAACACTTACATTTTATTTTAAACTCTACTTAATACATTACCTTTAAAGAAAATGTAAGGGTAAGCCTGTATCCGTACTGTACAGTTTACACTGAACTCCCGCAGTGCTAGAAAGTAAAATACAGATGTTACACCTGTATAGACTGTACTGTAATTCATTCACAGGCGTTTTCTTTGGCATGCCCTGTTGTTTCTTTGGTATGAGCAGGGTAAATACAGTAAACAAATTAATTTAATTTACAGTAATAAAAATACAGGGCTTTGAGGAGAACAAAATGAAAAACACAAGAACACTCAAAGAAACACTACGCATGAAACTGATGCGGGACTGCTGAACTGTATCTGCCAGAGATGTCACAGGGCAGCAGCCAACTACTATAACAACTAAAAATAGTAGTAGTTATATTTTATATGGAAATTTATCTTAATGTAAATGAATATTTATGTTACAAAATTAGTAAATAATATTTTTGCGGGGGATATATGTAGTTTCCGCGATTTTGCGGGGGTTTCCACAAACAATTATTATTTCGGTTTTTAGAAAAAACCATCATAGCATTTTTCAAATTCATTCGTTTCGTCCCCCCAACATTATAAATGCCTCATGGCGCTCCTGAACCTCACTATCCATGTCATCCTCTTAGTCAGCTTCATGTTTATCAAAATCCGGATGGCTAAAATGTTAAGACTCCATATAGTACAGACTTTTATTTTAAAATGTAATTATTATTGTTCTTTTTAAGATTTTCTTTACCTGAGTGGTGGTAATGTGGTAAAGATCCAGTATGAAGTTACTCAAATCAGGTACGCTTTTGTGCCGTGAAGACTGAAAACTGCCATGCATTTTGCTGTTTTTCCCACACGTGTACTTGCGTATCACTTATGTAAACCCCTGACCATAAATAGTTTTCACAGGAATATTTTCCAATCTCTCTTCACCGTGTAATTAAACAGGCTGTTTGTGTAACTGTGCCCTGTGATCTAAGTAACTTTTTTGAAACTTTGACAATGTTTATAGATTATATTAAACTTTTTTTTAAAAAGTAAGTGAAATTTGGTTTCCCATTACACAGACCCTTTGAAGGGAACACAGTTAAAGTCTCTGAATGTATCATTAAGCCTAATGATAGACCACTAGCAGCTCGAATATGATACTAACTTCTGATTTCTCCTGCCTGTAATTACTGTGTGTTCTTTTCTCTGTGCTGCTTGTTTGCACTTCTTTGCTTATTCCCTCCATGAGAAGCTCCAAAGGGCCTGCTGGATGAAAGTGCAGAAAAGTTGGATCGTTTTTGATAGGAGGGTATGCTTGTGGGAACCGTAAGATAGTGTCAGAAGTAAATAAGGCTTCCTCTTGGCAAAGGGTTTTGAAATGTAACAATCTCAGAAGGGAAACAGTGCACAACATTATTGAGGATCTCAAATACTCAGTTCATTTTCAAGGCGGTTCTAAGGCAGAAGGTTATTTTGGGTCTGTTGTTACAGTCAACTGGGAATAAATTTTCCCTGTTAACTGAAATCTGCACGCATTTTATGATTAATAATACATAACAGTCTGTATTGCATGGATGGAAGTTAGGGCGCGAAGTTGGGAGGGAGGCTAAATCAGTGCTTGTGGCTCCAAGTATTGGGACTCCTGACCATTACACCAAAAGGGACAAATGACATTGCACTTAAACACATAGACTTTAATATGGAGTTGGTCCCCCCTTTGCAGCTATAATAGCTTCCACTCTTCTCCATGAGATTTTGTTTGTGTGGGAATTTGTGCCCATTCATTCTGTAAAGCATTTATGAGGTCAGGCACTGATGTTGGACGTGAAGGCCTGGCTCACAATCTCCGTTCCAGTTCATCCCAAAGAAGTTGAGGTCATGGCTCTGTGCGAGCCAGTCAAGTTCTTCCACACCAAACTATCTAACCATGTCTTTATGGACCTTGCTTTGTGCACTGGGGCACAATCATGCTGGAATAGAAAAGGTTCTTCCACAATCTGTGACCACAAAGTTGGAAGCCTTGCATCTTGGTATGTCTTGGTGAGCCCGGTCTCACGAGTGTTCGTGCAGCCATCACGAGATACAGTTTAATCAATATATGTGCTGCAATCACATGCTGCAATCAACGCTTGATTCAAAGACTTAGGAGAGAAAGCTATGGTGACTAATTTGTAGTCATTCAATGCTGAAATGTATACAGTTTTCCCTGGTTGGACACTGGATGTGCTGCTTATATCTGAGAAGTTCCTAGCTGAGGTTTGCTCTAGTGAAATCCTCTAGAATGATGAGGTTAGAGTGGATGATTCTTCTTCATATGATTTATCTGTCAGCTGAGAGGTTGGAGTTCCTCTCTTGTGCAGTCTTGTGGTAAAATGTAAACACCATTATGAATGCAGTAAGTAAAAAGGTCTACAGTTAATAAAGCGGGCCCAGAGAAAAAGCTGACAGACTGTACTTAACATGTCTGCGCACCAACCTCTATTTATGTAGAAACCATCGTTTAGCTTACATCCGCTCAATAAGGTAGTAAACCAAGTAGGTAACTGCACTGATGGGAGGTTGGTCTGATGGTCAGGTTTCCATGATGCACAAAGCAGCAAAGCATGAGGAGTCGTTGTTAGTTTGATAGGTAGTTGTAGAGAGAAGGGATTAGAGGAGCGAGAAGTAGAGCCAGTAGTGAAGTTTGGAGTCCACATCATCCATGCTTCACCATTGCACCAGCAATGTCCTGCAACACCTTACAATGTCCTGCAACTCCCATATAGTTTAGCAGTAGCCCCAACTGTAATGTTCAAAAACTGCATTTGGTGAATGAATTTGGGAAGTAGATTGCTGAATGTTCAACAATTCCTCACATGTATTTGGGTAAATTTACATCACAAACCACAACATGATCATTCAAATGAGCACAGTCCCAGGGCTGCCATCTGCGGTGCCATCCTTTACAGAGAACACAACCACAAGAGAGATTCTCACAAACAGCCACCATTCTCAGCTCTGAGAGCCTCTCCTGGGTTAATGGTCCTCTAATGGACTTCCAACCTCTTTGTGGTAATTTGCAGTGATGAACCATGACAATTGTGCTAGGATGTGAACTGTGCCATTTACGAAAATGAAACACATGCCTATGATTTATTTTTTATGTATCTGAAGCTTGTAAGAGACACATGAATGTTTTTACCTTGTATGTAGCATTTCTAGAGTGACTCCATCTGAGAAACCCACAAGCTATGTAACAGTCAGTGATGGATCTAGGACTTACAGAGATGCCTCCCCCTCACAACAAGGTACCGCCCATTACAAGTCCTCCCCATATCCAACTATACTGAATAAAAATGATCTAAAAACAACCAACATGCATTTGTATAGTTCACAGAAATTGTTTGGCCTTCTCTGAGAATCCCTCAAAGGATCACCAAGACAAAATTCAGATTAGGCCAAAGATCATTGTCAAAATTCAGATTAGCCCAGAGATCATTGTCACTAGTCAAAGGACACCCTCTGTGTTATTTGCTGCACTGGAATATCAGAATGTGCTTGTTGGCAGTGTGGCAGCATGGCTTAATCTGTATACCCTTCTGTACCCTGAGCCTCATTCTCTGACAACAGAATGATCTCTACAGGAATGGAGAGGTGGAGGTTAATGAAGGTTATTTCAGGAAGGCATGAGGTCTCTGTTTGCAGCTTGCTGAGTAGCTGAATGCAGAGGGCCCATTTCCTGATGACTGTAGAGACAGAGCATATTGCCCCTGTACATCTGTCTGCACTTACAGAGTAAATACCTTGTGTAACAACAGCTCTACGCAATTCATGTCTTAAAAACCCTGTACCGAAAGCACTTAGAACAGAAATCCCACTGACTCAAAGCACACATAGAATCGTTAATGGGCATTTGCTAAACTCCACCGTTACATTTTATGTAAAACTTCTTTTTGTGGAACACATGAATCCTTCAGTCAGAGGTGCTTGTAAATTAAGCCGTACAATTGCTTCTTTCAGAAATGGGGCTCATTTTTCAGGAAAACTGCCAGCATAGTGGTATGGTTTCTACAGTAGCTTTTGTAAGACATTGTTGCAGTCCACCTCATTCTAACTCACATTGTTAGAGTGTAATTGTTGTAGATTTGAATTCCCATTATATTGTTATTTGTGGAATTCATGCAAGTGCCCGCTGGCTTCTATTATAAATGAGTTTAGGGTCAACTAGTTTTCTGTTATTTTCAGTTTTGTGAAGTGTATGAAAGCTGTTGTGTGTGGTCATGTATGAAATCTGTTGTGTGTGGTAATGGATGGTGTGCTATAGATGAGGCAGTTAGAGATTTGGTTGAACAATGCTGAAGTATTCCTTGAAACAAGTGTGGACTTATTCAAGTAACACAAAGTACACTGATTGCTTTTGACTGGTCAAGTCACTAAGCATAGATTTCACTTACTGAAGACAAGACTAAAACGGGAAACACTAAAAAGCTGCACTATAGGCCAGACAGAACCTCACTAGGGAAAATATCTTGCCCGTTCTGCATTTCTTCCCTCTCTACGTATACTCAACCTGAGCCGGAATCTAGCCCATTCACTATCGTGCCACCTGCTAGTGTCACGTGTCTCGTTCACAGTTCTGAAAACTGTACTCCTGACAGCTCCCCTTCAACACAGAAGACACTGACCAGGTTGAATTACCTGGCTCAGCTTGTCGTGAAGCTGCAGCAATGCTGTATCTGGCACTCTTTTAATGAACTGTTTGCTCTTTAACCACCGAGATGCTGTAGTGGCATCGCAATTGATGCTGCAGCACTGCGTCAGTTTTGTTCACATGTTGCTCTCAAGCTGATTCATCCTCGACTTTGTGACTCTGTGCCACTGTACTACCTTAGTTACTCCTGCTGCTATCAGTGCTCGTTGAGCTCTCTTGTTTTTGCAGCCTCTGCTGCCAATAAGGTTTCTCAAGGATTTCCTGTGAGTGTGTCTCCTTGTACCATGGACCATGACAATACGTTTTGAAGATTAAGGTTAAGGGTCTAATGTTAAGGTTAAGGGGCTCACCATGTTGCTTCATGTCATAAAAATGTGCTTTTCCAAAAAAGAATTCAATCAGTTAAACATGGACACTTTTGAGTGAAATTAGGTGTTTATGAGCAGGGAAAATCAAGTCTGTAGTGCAGGGGCTTCTTCTCTAGTGTATGCTAAGCAGCTTGATTCTTGCATTAAAAATGAACTATGTGTACAGTTGAGCAAACAGCCTCCAGGTGGAAGTGATAATTAAAATTCGAACTATACCCCCATTCACCAACCTAACAAAAGAATTTTACATTTTGCATCTGAATGGAATGGCATCTGTTCAGAGTGATGGCTCCTAATGTCAACAAAACCGTCTTGTTAGTCATTCTCTCATGATATCATGTTTCAAACATTTATCACTCTCAGCTACCAGGCATTGGCCACACTGTGTGTTACAACCACATCCTTTTATTAACACTCATGAATACTTGCTTGAATTGCTGAGCTGCTTTTACAACCACCTCTGCCGCTGTAATTCTCTATTAAAAATGTCCGCCGGTCCTCAACCACCATGGACACCCTGTGGAACTTTGGACTGCTGAAGCTATGATGATTTGAGTTCATGGGAATGAGGCTTTAAAGCCATAGTGTGACCGCCAAGAACAATTAACAGCAACTATATTTAAATACATGACCCCAAAACACCTGCAGAGCCTAGGTTACAAAGTTGAAAAAGGTTACAAAGTTGGCTGTCCTGATCTCCAGAGCACTGAGCTTGGGCTTTCCCGACGCCATTACTTTCATTTTGGCTTCTCCCTCTTTGCCATTCTGTCTCACCTGCAGCTCGTCATCCAGTCTTGTCGGTGTGTTTGTGTGTCTGTTCTTGTCTACAGCTGTGATCTGGTCTTTCCCTCCATGCCTGGCTCTGCACCCTGCTCATGATGAGGATGCTGTATCCCGTTTCGGACGCCACCCTGTTTGCTGGACTGTTATTTCCCCACGCTGCTATTGAGTTGACTCCTACTCTTCTGCATCATTCAGCGAAATCTATGTTGTTTTACGGACCTTGTTTGCGAGCCAGAGCTGTTCTTTGTTTCAGACTCCTGCCAAAACTTTGGAAGTCAACAGTATTTATAAACTCCCGTGAGTGGGTCATTTTCTGTGGTGCCAGCTGAAACATAACAAGTGCAAGACTGAGGGCTAAGGTGATAAGCACTATGTCAGTCTCTTGTAGGATTATTACATTCATACCACAGCTGAAACAAATAAAATTATGACACAAACATCCTGAGCATATGTTTTATAGTAGTTGGAATGTGAGGAGAATTCTACCAAATATTACAGAAACCGTTCAAATTGCTGACCCCAACTTAGTAGTGCTTTTTTATAGTTTGGTTAATGTCTGTGGCAGCTAATACCTTAGAAGTTTGCACTTTGCACACCTCAGCATTCCATGACTATCCGTTGTATTGCCAGCTGTGAGTTCATTTGAATAAAGTGAAAGTGATGGGATCCCCATTCCATAGTAATATCATCCATTTCAACTGATGGTTGTTTTAAAGGTCAGAGCCCAGATGATGCAGATGGATCACTCAGCAAATGTATATTACCACAATGTTTCATTACCGAGAGCATGGGTAGGAAATTTATGGTGGTCGATCAGCCTGACTTTTTAATTCTTCGTGACCTAAAGAACTGGAGGTACTAATGTTCCTTAGCTGACACTCAGTCTTTCTAATCACAATCTGTCGTTACATCATGTGGTTTGGTGTGACTTACCTATGAAATCAAATCCCTTAGAATGTGAAATGATATTAAAAACTGATCCTTGAGCACAACTTTTGCTCAATATTTTTTGTGTAATAGATTGTGGATTTTTTGTTGCAAATAATACTGCAAACAATGGAGTGCAGGTCAAGAGAAATTGCCACTGTTGTTGTAAATGAAATAATCACCAATCAAGATTTTGACACCTTACGTCTTACAGAGACCTGGATTAGACTTGATGAGTTTGTTGCTCTAAATGAGGCCATCCCAATGGACTATAACTTCATACACAGTTCTTAACTAAGTGGTGGGGGGGGGGCACAGGAACCATTTGCAGAAGTTTCTTAAGTATTAACCAGAAAACAGGTTTTACCTTCACTTCCTGTGAAATTATTTTTCTTAACATAACTAATTTACATACAAATAACACCTCTTCTTCTCTAATTACTGTCTACAGGCCACTGGGGCCTCACAGAGAGTTCTTAAGAAAATTTAGTTGATTCCTAGTAAACCTAGCAGTATAAAGTAATAATTGTTGGATATTTTAATATACGCTTTGAAAAAGGACACAATCTGCATTTTCGATTCCAGATACTGTAGGCTTTACTGAAAATGTGATGGGGTCTACTCACTACTGTGGTCACACTCTTGATTTAACCTTGACCCTTGGTGTTAATGTGTATACCATAGCTATTGTTCCACAGAGCACAATAATCTCAGATTACTACTTCATTACACATGAGCTTCATCTAAATCATAATATAAGTACATCCGTTCGCATCATCGTACAATAACATCCACCACAGCTCTTAGTTTTATTGAAAACCTCACAGATTTATCAACCTGGCTGGTTCTCCATCTGGTACAGCAGACCTAACTGAATGCTTAGAGAATTCTCTTCAATCCACATTAGATAATGTTGCACCCCAAAGATGTAAAAGAATTAGATGGAAAAACTTACTCCTTGGTATAATGATCAAACATGTGCCCTAAAGCAAAACATTCAAAAATTAGAGCGTAAATGGTGATTAACCAAGCTGGAATCTTTACACTCCGCCTGGAAGGAGAACCTTAGAGCACATACTGTGGCACGCACAGGCTTTCTATCATTTCTCATTGGATCTAACAAAAATAATCTCAGGTTTCTATTCAGTACAATGTCTAAACTAACTAAACAGGGAGGGACAGAACCTCACAACCTTATGTAAAGCCTATAGTAGTGATGATATTATGTACTTTTTAACAAAAAAATCAAAGTCATTAGACAAGAAAATCAAACT
>JBBPCX010098219.1:10102-23514 GCA_037974365.1 Hydrocynus forskahlii
ACTGACGTATTTCTATTCTATCAGTTTTAAAATGTTAAAGAAAGTTGTGGTTCAACAATTCTGTTCATTTCTGCATAGAAATTGCATATAAAATTCCAATCTGTGTTCTGGCTTCATCACAGTACTGAAACAGCCTTAATAAAGACAGTAAACAATCTTTTTCTGTCTGCTGACAAAGGATTTGTGTCTTTGCTGCTTTTGCGACCTTTGTTCAGTATTGCACACCACTGACCATTATTTTCTATTAGACAGTCTTATCCTCGTCTGTAAGTCAGTTTGTAAATGTGAACAGCGAGTCATCAGCACACACCAAAGTAAAATATAAAGTCTCACAAGCTTCTGTTTTAAGACCTCTTTTGTTTACATAGTACATGTTGCCATTGGATATGATCACCCAAAAACACTGGATTAGCTTCCACTGCTATGCAGATGACACACAGCTTTATATCTCGGCCAACCCAGATAAACATAGATAAACATACGTTTGAGGGTTGTGGAAAGGATAAAAAGACTGGTTGTCTAATAACATTTTCTTGCTCAACTCTTCTTGATTCGTCATTTGGGTCAAGTATTGTTTAGGTCTCTTCCCATGACCACTTCTACCAAATCAGGGGCAGCTGGTAGCCTAGTGGTTAGTGTGTTCGCCCTGCGATCAGGAAGCTGTGGGTTCAGTTCCCAAGAACGCTAGGTACCTCTGAAGTACCCTGAGCAAGGTACCATCCCCACACATTGCTCCCCGGGCACTGTGTTCCTGGCTGCCCCCTGCTTCACTTGGTGAATAGGTTAAATACAAAGGTTGAATTTCGTGCTGTTCATGTATGACAGAATGGTCACTTTCACTTCAGAAAGACCGCAAGGAATGGTTGTGATTTTGGAGGTGCACACATCAAACCATTTGCACGTTTTTTTAGGCATAGTGTAAATCAACCTTCAGACTAACCTCTGAACATGTAAAAAGATCCAGCTTATTGTTAGTAGAAAAGAGATCTGATAGAGCCAGATGTCATATACTTTCTTGCTCAACTCATCTTGATTCTTCTTTTATGTCCAAAAGGTACCAGAAACAAACTGTCAGGTTTAATGTTTGCTCTTGCTGGCTTGATGTGAACTGTAAAAAAAAATCCCAGTGTAACTATCAACCCAGATCTATGATTCACAGGCACATATTGGTACTATTACTAAAATAGATTTTCTTCATCTTGCTGGGATTGCTAAGCTAAGAAATGCATTATCCCTCCATGATGCAGAGTTTTTTTTCCACACCTTTATTACCTCCAGACTCGATTACTGTAATGACCTGTTGTCAGGCTGCTCCAACAAGAACCTACAGAAACTAGTCCAGAATGCGGCAGCTAGAGTCACCCCTGTAAGACTACTTGGCTTCTGAAATTTTGCACTGATTATAATTTCTACTATTGTCATATAGGCCCAACCCTGGTCCTCGAGAAACCCTGCCCTGCAAATGTGAGTGGCCTTGCACCTGAATACCGCCATGCTCACTTAGATGTCAGAATACTGGCCATCTGCTAGTCCCCAGAATTATGAGAGCAGGTGGAAGAGCCTTTTCATATCAAGCCCCCAGCTCTGGAATACCTTTTCGTATAACATTTGAGAGTCAGACATAGTCCCAGTTTTTAAGTCCAGGCTGAAAATCAAATTGTTTAGTCAGGCTTTCCGTAATTAACTTTTCCTGTTAGAAAAGTAATTAACTTTTCCTGTCAGAAAAGGACTTGCACTCCTTTCAGTTATAATTTGTACCCTGTAAGCTTAAACAGAACTAAATCTGTCTCCCATCCCTTTCTTTTGCAAGGCAAACCACTACCAATCTGTCCTGTCTGGCTGACCACCCCTGGGGCTCCAGGTCACCACCCCATCCCAGATCTACCATCGCTGTGGTCCCCTGCCTAAGACTGGTTCAGCTTTGGATGGCCCGCATGTGCTCCTACTCCTCCATCCAAGAGCAGTTGCTGTTCAAAACTCTGGTGAAAATTGTTGTTCCTGTTGCTGTGGCCTAGAGACTTTCAAACTACTCTTCACACATACTCCAACAAAAACTACTGACGGTTCCTGCTCTGTTAGTTATAGACTGCCAGCTGTTCAGCAGTGATTAAGTCTGTACACAAAGCCTTCTGTTCTTAGTTATCTCCACAGAGACTCTCTTCTCTCTCCAGGTTGACCAGAGGAGGATGGGTTCCTCTTTTGAGTCTTGGTTCCTCCAGAGGCTTCTTCTTCCAGCTTTAGGGAGTTTTTCCTCACCTCTGTCACCCTTGGCTTGCTCGCTAGAGGCTCAGACCTGGATTCTGTAAAGCAGCTTTATGCCAGTATCGGTTATAAAAAGTGCTATATAAATAACCTTGAATTTAATTGAATTTTGAGGTGTTTAATAAACCCCAGCAACTCTACCATGTCTGATACACTTGTGCCAGTATAATAAACACAGCAATGTCTGTATAACATTGGTATCTCTCCTCTCACCTCTGTCCTGAGAATGACCTTCCACCCAAATAATATTTGGTTAGCAGAGATCCTGGCTTTATCCAGTGATAAATGGAACCAATTGTACAGGCACGGAAGGGCCAAGGTCTGCTACTGAAAACCCACAGTTCACCTGTATGGTAGGAGTTTCTATTAAAATGGCTTGTGTGTTTAGGTACAAAGCAGGTGTTTAGAAAAAATGGCAACTCAAGGTATAAATTTGTTGTGATTCAGTTATAGATGATGGTTAACAGTTGTGTTTATCCAGAAGGACAGGAAAACCACAGGGGGCATGTATGTATATTCTTCACCAAGAGAAAGCCACGACTGATTTGTCTGTTTTGAGGGTTCATCTGCACCAGACAAAACAAAGTCATGTCTGAGAGCCAGTCACCTTCAGCTGTCTGGAGATGAAACCAGTGTATTTAAGGTTGAAAAACAGAGAGGGAAACTGTGTGTCCGCACTTTGTTCTCATGGGTTATTCATTCGTGTTTATATTCTTGCTGTGTTTCACTCAGAAAAGGCAATAAACTTAAAGAGATGCATCGTTAATTCAGCCCTTCTTTCGGCTGGGAGGCTAATTCGTTCATATTGCTTGACTCATCTCCTGGACAAGTGCCCTGTACTACTGCAGCTCTGTTAACTCCACTGGGGTTCCCTCTGTGCCAAAGGCAAGCTGGTAGGCAATGACATAAGAGTTCCACTGCACTATGAATTATACATGGGGGCCTTATATTATCTTACTTGAATATATGGAGGATCATCTGGACAATCTGAGCAGTAACACAGACATTGTGTTGTTTAATAGTAGTCTGCAGTTGCCTCAGTCCTATTTATTTTTGGTAGTGTCGTTATTTTGCCATTATCTCGACCAGAACAATGCATACATGAGTGTGATATACACCAATGAGACCATATTATGACCATCAGCCCAATATGGTCCTCCCCATGCCAAAACAGTTATAACCACAGCTGCAAACCTTACAAAACTACAGAAGGGGGTGTATGGGAGGAACTAAGACTCAAAAGAGGAACCCCATGCTCCTCTGGTCGACACTAGATATTGACAGAGAAGAAAAGAATTTCACATATGGAAATGACAAAAACTAAGAAGCAAACGTGTGCAAACTTAATCACTGATGAGAAGTAGAGCCTCTAGTTGGCAAAAGTAGGATCTGTTAGAGTCTGTGGTCTAATTGATCATGATGGTTTAGGTCATCAGTGTATATGTTCACATAAATTTCATGTCATACCTGATTTAATACAATTCCCAGCTGCAAAGTTAGGCCAAATTATATGCTTGTGCCGGTGAATCTGGGAACATGTGCAGGCGTTGTGTGCAAATATAAGTGTTTGCCCATTTGTATTTGTAAATAACCTGTATAGAATGTAATGAAACAACAATGAAAAAGTCACACAATCTATAAGGCGTGAATTGAAAATGCAAATTACTGGATGTAATAAAAGGAGATTTATACTTCTGCTAAGAAGTTTAAATATTTTCACATTGTACTTTATTTTGCACTAGGTTTCATTTGGGTCAAGTATTGTTTAGGTCTCTTCCCATGACCACTTCTACCAAATCAGAAAGACAACAAGGAATGGAGGTGCACACATCAAGCCATTTGCATAAGTCTTTTAGGGGTAGTGTAAATCAACCTTCAGACTAACCTCTGAACATGTAAAAAGATCCAGCCCATTGTTGGTAGAGCAGAGATCTGATAGAGCCAGATGTTATATACCTTCTCCAGAGTCTTGCACTGTCTGAGGTTCCTTAGCTAATAGCTGTACTTCTTGTGATCACAAAGCTTTATGCTAATATACAAACTGAAGCATAAATAACAACCTCGCAAAACTCCCATATCAATACTGAGATCTGTCTTGACAATTTACAAGTTCACCCACAGTCAATGTAAAATGAATGGCAATCAAATACAATGAACTTTTCCAGATTCTTACCAGAAGCTCTTTAGACTGTCTTTGAAACCTATAATCCCTGCGGGATAAAGTTAGGAAACAGTTTAGGCCACTGAAGCCTGCTAAAATTTTAAAGGAAGTAATATTTCATTTAATAACATGTCTCAGTATTGGCAATGAATAAATCATCAATGTCATATCAAAAATTTGCACTTCATTTTGTTTCCTAGATCTTTAAACCAGTGTAAATGGTACAAAATAAAATCTTTTATCAATGTTGTCCTTCTCCTCGAACATTTCTATTTTGGAAATATGAGGATTTGTTACAGCTGCAACAAAATGCAATATTTTTGAAAGTATAAATTCCATGAGATATGTGAACATTCTCTTTAGTAACCACTTTCTTCTTTTCTGTAAGTGTGTCCGTTTCCTTGCTGGCTGGTGTGTGTTGTGCAGTTTTGGAGGTGAACAGGTGGGAAGGTGCGTTGGGCTTATGCTAATCGGCTTCACTCATGGCTAACTGCTATGGGGAACGCTCACCAGAGACAGAAATGAAAGTGGCGGTATGGCAAATCGCTTAACACAGCACCAAGAGAACCAATTTCCCATCCTTTTATGATTAGATCTTTAAAACGCTCAGGAGGCCCATAGGCCTTAAATGTGTGATTTTCAGCAGCAATTGATTTAGAAGTAGTTGTACAAGTGACACCTCCATTTTGCTATGTCCACACAGGGTGGGCCCTCTGTTGTATAATGTGGTACTCACAAATGAAACCTTACTTGAAATGTGTCAAAAATGCACTGTGCAAACCTAATGCTTAAATGAGAGTGATTTATTTTGTTTAACGTCTAAGAAAACACTCCTCTGATGACATATTTTAAAAGTAGGAGGATCTTTTGAAAACCCACAAGCACTTGTGAACGCACAAAGAAGCTGCCGTTGCTTCAGAAGCCGAGTATCCCATTTGTTTTTATTAGTTTCTACTTGATCTAATTCCCAGTGGTTGCACAGTGTAATGCATGCTGAGGTTTGTAGTGCCAGAATGGACAAAAACAAAAATACAAAGCTGGGACATCTCTCAAAACCCTGAGAAATGCAACGCTGTGCAACAGAATATTGCATTATGTGATAAATAACCTATTAAACAGTAGTTTTAGACTAATGTAGCGAACAAAATGTAGAGAACAAATGATAGAAGCTAATGTGGCATGAATTAGCATTGTAGAAACTGTATATCAAAATTATATCAAAATTACATATGGGGTTTGGTGGTGGGGGAGAAGCTGAGTGAGTGGTTGTACAGTCCTTTGCTGGAGAATATTTAGGCCTTGATCATTAACTCCTTGCAGACTAAAGCAGACTAAAGAGTGAATGACCGTCACATATTGGGATCTAACTATTCCTTGAGAACATACTGCAACTTTGTGCTACTTTTGAATGGACCATGAAGCTATGGATTATGTGCAATGACTATAGATTGCAGGTGGTAGTTTACATGGGGCCTGCACTTTGACCATCTAACATATCTTATTTTAAAGAATCAGACAGAGACACAGGATCTCTAGCAAGTAATCTTCTTGGATATACATAATCTGGATGTGTTCTTTGAGAGGAATGTCACAGTGCAGGGCCACCATATATTTATTTCAAGCCATCATTCGTATTTGATGAGAGTAGCATCCCTTCGAGCTGTGGTTCAGTTTACGCTGCACAATCCTTTCCTATTTTGCTCATCCTCTATTTCTGTATTTTCTCTGTGTATGAGAAGGAGAGAGAGAGCTGATGCGGGCTGATGAGATCACAGTGATAGAGCTGCTCATTAACCCGCTTGTCCTTGGCCATTGTGTTTCCCTAAAATCGTACGGCTCAAGAACAAGATGTGATCAGCGATGAGATGGTGGACAGTCAGCATGGATTACGGTAACAATGGCAGAGATTGGAGGAGAAAAAAGACCCAGAAAGAAAGACGCAAAGTGCGGAGAGGGATTTGCACCTGAACACTGAGAGTGCATGCTGATGCGAAGGGGGGAAGGCTCAATGAGGAACTGCCTATTTATTACCTCAACGGTGTGAAGGAATATGGGCAAACACTGTCTTTGTTCTGAGGATGTGATTTGTTTTCATCAGAGTGCTGAGCCTGAAAGGGCCTTGAACAGTGGCCACTTTCTAGATGTTTAAAGACAATGGTTTTATAGCCACTCAACAGAATGACATCCCATGCCTTTCTAGAAAATTACTATTCGTTAATTACTCCCAATCCTTTCTGCCAAGTCAAGTAAAGTCACGTTTTGCTGTTATTGCAACCATATATTAGTACGCAGTGAAATAAACCTTCCCTCTTCTGTTATGGTAATTATGATTGGTGTGTGGCTAAAAGAAATACGGCCATTTTAAGCATTCATAATGCATCCCTGATTCATAACGTACTAGGTCAAACAGAAGTTTCTTTGGGTCATCCAGCCCCTCTAGACTTTTCTTCCAGTCCAGCTCCGTGCATAGCAAAGGTAGCAGTCCTGCATTCTTGATTATCTAGGTGTGTGTTTCGGAATTGGGGATTTGAAGATTCGGTCAAGGGCAGGTGTCATAAATACTGGTCCCAGAGTGCCATTTTGACAGGTTGGTGATTTCCTGCTCAAACACACCAACTAAAAATGGCTGATTAGTTAAAGGAGAAATGATTTCAAAAGCTTGTCATAGAGTTCCATTGCCCCTGCATATTGTGATGTTTTTGCTGCCCTAATATGCCTGATACAACTAATTAGCTAACTAACAAGTTTCTCCCCAGTTGTGGACATTAGAGCAAGGTTTTGCAGGGCAGGGTTTCTCGAGGACCAGGGTTCGTGACATATTTATTTAGAAGTTAATAATGCACTTGTGCTAAAAAGCCATGTGGAAGAACAAGCATCAAAAACATTCTTCACTGGAAAAAGCACTCGTTTTTACTTCACACATTCTTATTCATAATAAAACACACACACACCCACACACATTCCCAAATCTGAAAGTCCACTTTCTCAATGTTCACAAAGAAGACGGCTCATGAAAGATGCAGGTGGGGTAATCAAGGACAATCGACGTGCCCCGACAGCAGTGAGAACAGCAGAGAAAGAGGCCAGGAGGTGTGAAGGAGATGTAAGAATGGCAGGCAGAAGAGACCTTAAGGGACCCCTAGCTTCTGTCTGTTCTCATTAAAGAGCTGCACTGTTGCTTGATTCCATTCCTGCCAATAATGTTATGAGTGGTCTTACTCTCGTAAGTTAGATCATTAAAACCAATGTGTTATTGTTGACTGTGCATTTGCCTTTACAGTACCTACATTACAGTTTCCAGATTATTAGCTTCACCTAACATCTTTACACAAATTGTAAAGTGACCCTTATAGTCACGCATGAACACACCACAGCGCACAGTGTGAACAATGTGAAATTCTTTCTCCACATTTAACCCATTTACCCGAGTGAAGCAGCTTCCGGGGAGCAGTGTGTGGGAATGGTACCTTGTTCAAGGGTACCTCAGTGGTGTCACTTTTCAAACCCATGGCCTTCCAACTGCAGGCAACTCACTAACCACCAGGCTCCTGGCTGTCCCATTGTGCAGTTTAACAGTCTAAGTAGTATATCACATGACTGCAGAGTGTGGTATAAATAGGTCCAGGCCTTCAGTTTGGATCATAAATGTCAACACGTGGTCTTGAGCAGTCACTGTTTTTCATTTCTAACAACTGAAACTTACTTAGACTACCTCAGTTATGTATCCATGGCATGCAGATAGAGTTATGCTTTCCCTAGTCCCACCCACTTAAAATCAAAACATGATTGGTTGATAACATTGTCAGTTGTAAGTAGTAAGTGGTTTATCCAAATGTAGAAGGCCTTCGGTCCAGTTCTTGAAAGTTTAACAAACTAAAAATCTTGATTTAACCCTTCCCACAGAAACCTTCACAATGAGTAGTGAAAGTAGAGACGTGCTGGAGTTCGTTTAGCATTTAACTGGAAAATGCATGGTGGGTAAATTAAATACAAATGACCGAAATTACAGAGTTTAGTCAGTCAGACCAGCATTTGTAGTGCTCAAATGACAGTTGGAATGGAAAAGACAAGCGACATTAGTCAAGAGATTCAAGAGTCACTTTTTTTGTCCCACACTGTAGGAAATTTGGTTCAGGCGTTCACAGAAAATTGTTCCACATAGACAAAAAACCAGGATAAGGCCGCTACAGTGAACAACAAAAACAAACACAAAAGTAATAATCAAAACCTTCAGCAAAAAGACCGATGCACTACAACTGGAAGATGGGCATATCGATTCCATCCCTATTATGCCTGCTGCTGTTTAAAAGTTCTACTGAAGTAGAGATAACAGAGTTTTTAAATGACACTGTGGTATTTTAAACCTCCTGCGTAATGGCAGTAGCTGATGCTCAGTGTATAGCACATCAGATGGATCGGTTATTATATTCTTGGCTTGCCTTAGCACAAGCTGCTCATAGGTAGACCACAGGGATGAGTGCTGTCTTATACCTATTATCTTCCATACAGATTTTATGAGTCAGACTAGTTTTGACGTCAGAGGTTATCAAACTAAGCTGTGATGCCATGTCTAATTAGGCTCTCTGAGACTGCCTGATGAAAGACTATCATAAACTTCTTATCAACATCATGAACTGCTGCAAGAAATGCCCACATTGTTATAGTCTGCTACAAAGACTATGAACATACTCCAGGTCAGCGAGCTAGCAATAATAATACCAAGGTATGTGAGCAAGGAGACCTGTGAGATGGTTTCAGCATGGATGACCACAGGCCTGTGGGCCCCCACTCCCCCTCGTCTTTTTAACATCCACCACCGGGTGATTATCATCCTACAGACTGCATTTTGCAATGTCATTGTCATTCTTCTTTATTGTGTAATTATTAGGGTTAAGACTTTTACACTCATGAGTGTATAAAGTAAAAACATGGGTGAACAAAGCCCCAGGGCAGTTGGTGGCCTGGTGGATAAGGAGCTGCCCCTCCAATCGGAAGGTCCTGGGCTTGAATGCCAGCACCTCCAGTGGCACCACTGAGGTACCCTTGTGCAAGGTACCACCCTCACACACTGCTCCCCGTGTCACTGGATACCCACTGCTTCAGTTGATGAATGGGTAAAATACAGAGAATATTTTCCCATTTTTCACACAGTGTGGTGTGTTTACATGTGACAATAAGGGCTGCTTTATTTTAAGGTTTGATATGCTGAAAGAAAACCATAAAAATAAAAAGAAGCATCGAAACTGGACCATCGAGGAGTGGAAAAAGGTTTAGATTTACGGCATTTAACAGATGCTTTTATCCGAAGCGATTTTCATTCCCTAACTACAGGGGACAGTCTCCCTGGAGCAACTTGGGGTTAAGGGTCTTGCTCAGGAACCCAGTGGTGGTATATTGAAGGTAGGATTTGAAACCCATGATCTCTTGGTCCAGAGGCAAGTATCCTACCCACTGGGCCACCACCCCCACCCCAAGTATATGAGACCTTGTGTATTTTGCATAATGCTGGTGGAGAAGGAGTCCATGGAGCCATCATGTTTGTTATGAACAGTGCAGGCCGGTGTGGCGAATGTTCTTCTGTCACACTTTAGGGCCTGGTGAAGAACATCTGAATGGCACAATGAGGCTTAACATCACTGATCAAGTACATCATCACAGTTTATCCACACTGAGATAGACGCTTCTTGCATGAAATGGCAAAAGGTACATGTCGATGCTGAGTGGTTCCTGGTAATCTTCACTGTTGTGGTGGCAGGCACATTTTTCAAACTTATAAAGCACCTCTGAAATGAAGTGTTAACACTAAGACTGTGCAGCTTTCCAATTTGGAACAACTGCACAATGTAATCATTTCTGCATGGTGCAACACACACTATGCAATACAAGTCAATGCAATACAGATTACATTGTTTATAACAAGATAGCAATAAAAACTAAACATAATTAAAAAAAAACACTTTTCTTTCACATAACACCCCCAACGGAGCCCGTCGCCCGAGTACTAGGAGGTACACAGCCCTGGGCACGTTTGTGTGGTGTCATAGATTGTCGTTTGTGTGGTCGTTAGCTCATTAGCAGGGTTGCTAGGTACCTAACGACATGTTCACCTGTCTTTGTTTAGTTTAAGCGCTGCTGGTTATTGAGTTGATTGTCTGCGTGTGTGTATGTGAGTTTAAAAGCCCAGCCGAGCCACAGAATCTTTGCATGGTCACCCAACTCCATCCCTGGATTCTGGTGCGGGTTTATTGTATGGAGAAAACTCTATCGCTTGTAATCTCTTGATTGTATTCATCTGAAGGGGAACTAAGACCGAGGCACGCTCGGACATTTCCAGTTTGCAGCCAACGGACTCGAGTGGCTGTGGAGGACCTTCTATGCCTGCAGGGCAACACAAGCTGGACCCTTTGCTCACACCAGCAGCTTGGCTTTTGACTGTGTGCCTCTTTGTGTGTGTTTCTCCACCCTCTCTGTGTACAGGTGTGAGTGTGAGACCACCCTATGCATTGTGAGAGCTCCACAAAGCATGGAGTAGTTGTCCTGGCCCCTGACAACAGTGGGCTTGCTAAAGCTTCAGAGAGTCGACTCCGCAGCAGAGTTTCCCTTCCAGTGTTCAGTTTCAGTTTCGTTCGGAGTGAAGATCCTCTGGGACTTTTGTGTTTGTGTTTTTGTGTACACGTGCCCACCGGAATGAAGGTCCTCCAGCATCGCCTTGTATCTCGACTCGCTTGAATCTCCTGTGTATGTGTGAAGCCACATGGCTGTTTGCAACATGAACTATGTTGATAAAAAACGTTTAATAGTTCGCTGTCTTTGTGCCAGTTGGGCCAATAAACTGACTTATTACATTATCTTCTAAAGTTAAAAATGCTTTTCCATTCTCCTGTAAAATGTAATTTGGACACTTAACAACATGGGTCGTTTATTCCTTGTAACTTTTTTTTAATCACTCATTACTTGTGTTTGCCTGTCCAGTCTTGTAATATGCTTAAATCATAGTGTAACTACTAGAAGCTTATTGTAGTCTATTCCTGCTATTTTGCAGCAATTTGTTTAAATGCCTTCCCTCATGCATGTATTTTCGCGAGTGTGTTTTATGTGAGTGTAAATCTGTGCATCATGGATTATCAAGAGCAATTTTGTCTACAGGGCTGGCTTGATTTGAAACAGTTATCAGGCACCCCCAGCTGTAATCCTCAAACATAAACTGGCAGGGTGGATTTCATCCTCAATGAAGCACAAGGGTTACTCATAAGCATGAATGTCAGAATCCACTCCAGACTGTGAATATTCCAGCACTGGCTAAACTCACTCACAGCATTCACAGCAATCTGTGCTGTCCCAGGGAACTCCAGCTACAATTTATTCCAGTGCCCATGGACTTCATATTTTATCAGAAGCCAGGGCCTCATTACCGCAACCATTTTGAGCTCCAGGTGATATCTGTGTCATGAAATCTGTTCCCTCTTACCCCAGAGCCATACTGATAATGCCTCGCACTTGCTCACTCCTCAAGCCTATTGATTCTCCCACCTCCCTTGCCTTTCTGACATTTGCCACACACCAAATTCAATCATTATCCAATCACTTATATATGTGAGATGGTCTGTTGTTATAAGCAACGAAAACTACGGAGATTATTCAATTGATGTTCTTTCTATTGCAGTTAAAACAGCTTCTGAATCGAATCTCATTGTACATGGTATCTCGTTTGATGGTGCCATTCTAACATTTTTATTGTAATTACATAGTTCTAGGAGTCAAGTTAAAGGCTCTGAAGTAAAAAGGTTTGAATATCTGGAGGCTGCCTGGAACAAAATGACAGAAAGGTGTTATCAAATACCACTGGTCTACAAATTTTTGGAAGTTGTTTGCTTTGAGAATAAAATCTACCAATTCTGATGCATTTTGGTGTGCTGATTTCAAATATGACAATAAAACAGGCTTATTGGCTACCGTTCAAAAGATATTTAATCTTTTCAGTTATGTGATCATACACATTAATACACTATACGTCTATCGTATAGTGGTTCATATTCATTTAAACACAGACCCTTTAACTTTTTTTAAATTTTTTTTACAACAATTGGCTTATTATTAGCATCTGTTATGATTCAAAAAGCAAACTGATCGGCATTGTTCATGGATAAACGGGGCATCTTTGCTCACACAGTTTACCTTAAAAACAAACCAATCATAAAGTCACAATCATTTAACAGAAACACAAGACAGCTGACAAAGCAACTCTACACACAAACATACACCTATTCAAAATAAGCGTCCCATATATAAACTTAATACAATAGTGGTCTCTACTGGCCGCTGGCAGAGACATGACACTTACTGATCCAATACCGTATCTTAGAAATTATAGCCAATCAACGTTATTAGGTATCATTTTCGTTATTAGCAACCCAAAGTTAGTACAATCTGGGTAAATTTATTAAAGAAGCATTTTAACTGTAAACCAGTGTAATACAATAATAATATAGGATTTTATCAAATTACTTTTTTACACCAGTGTAAATGACTAATGAAATTAACTGTAAGAAAATTGTGCAGACATATAAAATTGCACCCTCTACACACTCAAAAATTAAAACATTAACTTTGTCATACAATAATACCATTTAATAGGGCGTGACATCAGGAAATCATTTACATCATCTGATGTGCTGAAATCTGTCATTCCTTTCATTTGACAGGCTGAAGTTGTGTGTGCAGCTTTACCAGCGTTTAGCCAGTCACTCATGCTCCTTGAGAGGCTTTGATCAAACCTCTTCTACAGCAGTGGCCACCAAACTTGCACCCAGAGATCTACCTTCCTAGTTCCGGCCACAGTCTGCAACACCTGCTCAGGTTTATGAATAGAAAGAAGGCAAGCCTGCAGAGGCAGTGTGATGCTCTGGGCAGTATTCTGCTGGGCATTTAGTACTTTTGTAGACCAAGTACACTCCTTCATGACAACGGTATTCCCTAATGGTGGTGGCCT